>CAJNIZ010005925.1:89576-117847 GCA_905231905.1 Symbiodinium pilosum | reverse complement strand
GGTTTTTTGGGGTTTTAGGGTTTAGAGTTTTTGGGGTTTAGGGTTTAGGGTTCATATGAGCTATAGTCTCACCTCCTTAAGGGGTGGTTATATAAGAGGTTATATAGGGGAGTATTAGGGGTTATTAAGGAGGATACAAGGAGCTTAGACTACAGCTCATTTAGGGGTTCTATAGCATTCAGGGATTGTGCCCCAACAATGGAGAACCAAATGGAAAAATCAAGTGGAGCGTGAAATAGAAAATTTTGGCCCTTGAATGGTTTTGTAGGAATTAGTGCAAGATGGAGAAACAAGTGGAAAAGAGCATGCCAAATCAAATGGAATGTGGATGTATTTGGGGTTTATACGGTGCTAAGAGGGTCAGAGGGACGTAGTAAGGAATGAACAGGAAAATGGAAACTACTGTGTTGTTTAGGGTTGAGAGTAAGGGGGACTTAGTAATAATGAGTAGCTCAATAAGATCACTGGTGGTACTATGTAGCTTACAGGGGTTATAAGTATGTAGTCCCTCTTAAGTAGATAGAATATGGCTTTGGGTCTATTGTAACAAAATCCCCATATACCCCATATTCTATCTACTTAAGCGGGACTATACTTCCTAGGTGCCTCTGACAGTCCAAGTATGGCTTCGGGCCTGCAGAAGCATCTTCTTCGTGAAGTTTGTGGGGTTTAAGCTGGACCCAAAAGCCGGACTCAAACTGAATGTCAGTAAGGGTCAGTATCAATTACAATACCCACTATAGTAGATAGAATATGAGGTATATGGGGATCATATGATAATATACCCAAAGCCATATTCTTTTTGCTTAAGCGGGGCTATTAATGGGTATGATTGGTCCTTACAAGGTCTTCGCAAACCCCAGTGTCCAACCCGAAAATCCGAAGCAGACTCCCGTGAAAAGTGTTTGGAATCTTGCGGACGATGCATGTGCTCCTTAGTTTTTACGGTTTAGGATTTGGGTCCGAGCGTTGTAGGGTTTAGGGTTTAAGGGCTTAGGGTTCAGGTTTTTGTTGGGGCTTAGGGTTTAGTGGCGCAAGGCAGCAGAGGTATGGCGGGTGGGCTGCTACAGGAGCCTAGTTCATGGTGCAGGGATTATGAATCAAACAGAAAACATATCAGTGGAAGCTTGGGTTAGACAGGGGTCAGAGGATGATACTTACAAATAATATGGTTCTAGATTCCTAGTATGAGTCTGGTACAGGGTAGCTCAAGTAGATCTCATTGTGGGGGATTGTCAAAATAATTATGGTCCCTTTTTGGGTCCNNACGGGGCCTAATTTAGGGGACCCAACAAGGGACCATAATTTTGACATCCACCCATGTGATATTGGTAACCATTTTGGTGCCTGTAGCATTTGGCGTCACGGTTACTTCACCCTTGGAGGCTTTTCGGTTTAGGGTTTAGGGTTTAGGTCACTACATAGTGGGTTGATTGCAGTGCGGGTTCATGTACTGGCTTTCGGCATTTTTAGGCAAACTTACCGAAACCTAAGGAAACAAGGCTAAACTGAAACCCTAAACCCTAAACCTTTGGGCCCGAAAGTCCATAACATTTCTGTTCCTCGGGATAGAGACCTGAACATTACTTGGAGGGTCAGGGGGACTTGGTAAGTTGGTTAATAATGGGGATATTTGGGGTTACTATATAGGTTACAGGGGGTATTACTTGGGTTGGGCCCCCACCCACTAATAGTGGTATACTAGGAATATATAAGGACCCTAATATAATTACCATTACCTCTTGTGGTCACTATTAGTGGGTGGGGGCCCGACCTAAGGTATTAACCTACTTACTAAGTTCCCCTGCCCCTCCAAGTAACAGCAATTATTGAGAGCAGGTCTTCGCTCGACTCAGTCGTCGATTTCTCTGCAGCAGTCTCAGCCTGCGAGAAAGGCCCGGATTGGATTTCTCCTTATCACTGGGCTGCTGTTAAGGAACTTAACTTCATCTAAGTTACCATAATATGGGTATATGGTAGATAATAGGGTTTCTTTATTACAGTAACTTAATTGGAGTTCCTTAACAGCAACCTAGATCAATGCCAGTATGTTTGAAAACCTGGCAGTGGCAGCAGAAAAGCAGTGCTCTGGTAATGAGAATGGTAGTGAGAGTAACTGCAGCAGTGCACTCATCAACGATGATGAGCTGCATTGCCTCGAGCTAGCAGAAAAACATAAGCAGCAAAGCTCAGAGCACGCAACGATGCACTGGAACTACCCTAAACCCTAAACCCCTAGCTCTGGGTTCCTCAGCAAAATGTCGATGCGAAGGGGGCAAGATGAAGGCCCATCTTTTCCTGGAGATGACCCCGTCCACGGAAATTACACGTAGAAATTCCTTTGTGAAGCACGACTGCGGATGCTGCCTCCTGCTTGGGAACAAATAGAAAAGCATGCGAGGAACTCAAACTAAGTTGCCATGATACGGATGCAACGAAACAGTTACCTTTATGGCGGCTGGCCAGGGTGTAAAGGGATATGTCGGAGAGCGTTTGGTCTTAAACCCTCCCCCTGCCCCTGAACAGAAGCAGGATGAAAAAGTGAAGGTGTGTTGGGCATGTACACAGTGAAGCCCCCGTCCCACTACTATGGTAGATGTGTGGGAACCTGCTTTATTTGCGGAAAGTGGGTTTTGATGTATCAAGAGGCTACTATATAGGCTGAGGTTGCGCGCACCTCATCAGCTGCACCTTGCAAGTTTGTCAGAACCGCTGACACATCAGAAGTGCTTTGTGCTTTGAAGACCCCCACACGCTCAGCCCTGGTAGCTGAAAGGTGTAAGAAGAAACCCAACTCTGAGGCAGAGCTGGAGTATTCCTGTAGCAGCACGTTATTCACAGCATCATACTGCATCACGACCAAAATTGAGCACATGAATTCTTATGCAGCCTCCGCAGCTTCCTCCTAAGGGGCCCTGCAGATGTAGGCGTCCTAGGACAGGCAAAACTCAAGGTATAACAAGGCACGATCCTATGGTTTCATACAGGGAACAGTATGGGCAAAAACTGTTGTTTCGCGATATACCTACCTAGCCCCACATCCGGTACTCCTCTACAATCCCTCTTTCCATTTCATCTCCCAGTTCTATTCCAGTTGAGTCCCCATTAATGGAGAATTCGACCTACAAAACCCTTTAGACACATAGACCCCAATTCGCGATGCTGCGCTCGTGCGAGGCTGCCGATGGCAGCCGGCCGTTCTGTTGCTGCGAAGGCCGGGCTTTGAGTGCCTTTTTCGGTTGTCGGGTTGAGGGTTTAGGGTTTTGAGTGTGTGTAGGGCTAGGATTTCCGGATCTATGCTTGGAGGGTCAGGGATACAAAGGGATGTGTAAGAATAATGGAGAATCAAATGGAACCCTACCATTCGCCAACCCAGAACCACACCCAGAAGCTTGGAAGCCCTAAACCCTAACCAGAACCACACCCAGAAGCTCGGAAGGGGCTGAGAGATGTTTACCCAAACATTAGGAGTTAGACATGTACCCCCCCCTCAAAAGTACCCCCCCAAATTTAGAACCCTGTTAGAACGCCTACTAAGCTCCATATAGTCCTTATTAGCTCCTTAAACCCTGGGGGGGTACACTTGGGGGGGTTGTATTGTAACTCCTGAAACATGGATAGACGTCCTAAATGGCGACCCCCCCCATCTTCACAACTGCCAAAACATGCTACTTGGAGGGTCAGAGGGACTTAGTCGGTAGGTTAATGACCCTAACAATCCATATGGTACCCTACTTATCACCATGGTTAAACCTACTTTCTAAATCCCACTGAACCTAAACCCTAGGCCCTAAATGTGGACCCCCTCCAAGTAGGGAGGCAAACCCAGATCATAGCTTGGTAGTACCCTATAGTTCCTTTGAAGTACCATCAAACATAGCACTAGTGTTTCATAATATGCTTACTAAAAACCCTTACAGGTTCTTAGTAGGGAAAGAAGGGGAATACAACCCCTATCTAAGACCTACATACTCCCTGTATGAGCCCCATATGATGTATTACCCTATTCAATACTGAGAACCAGAAAGAATCCTGCCCGCCCCATTGCCAGGATGGTTGAAGTGCAACTTCTGCCGAAGCAGGCCAGAGAGATGACTACGCCTTATTTGAGCTTGTTTCGGATTTAGGGTGTAGAGGCTAGGGCTTAGGCTGTAGAGTTTAGGGTTTAGAGTTTAATCGTTAAGGCTTAGGATGTAGCGTGCAGGGCTTGAGAAGGAAGGAGAGATGGAGAGAGAGGGAGAGAGGAAAAAAAAGAGGGCTTGAGGGAGTAGAGGAGTGAAGATAGGTAGTGACATGGTAAAAAAACCCATACGTATGTGTATGTATCTTACTGTATGGTTATATGGAGCTACAGTACATATGTTTGTAGTCGATGCGCACTATGGGATCTGCTCCCCACCCTCTTTAGCACCAGTCACCACAAATGTGTTATAGTTCGTGCAAGGATGGTGCGCAACGGCACTTGGGTAAATCCCAAACCCCTTCACTAGTACCCTATGACCAACAGGACTCTCATAAGTTTATTTTTTATCTTTTTCTGCCGCGCCTAGAGTACCCGCGGAGTTTTGGGGATAAGCCAAGGCCAAGGCGGGCGAGATAAGGGTTTGTGCAATCACCCTTAACTCTCAAAACCCTTAGCCCCTGGCCCCTAAACTCTCCTCCTGAACCCTAAAACCATCTAAAACCCGCTATATTGCCCCCCTTTCTATGTCATTCAGGCTCTACATTTCTGGGATACCATACCTAATCCCTATATAACTCCTATGCGAAATAACCTCCGACTCAGACGCTACACCCTAAACTCCAAATCCTACACCCTCAACCCTACTCGGAGGGTCAGGGGGACTTAGTAAGGTGGTTAATAATGGGGATAATTAGGGTTGCTATATGGGTTACTGGGGTTATTAACCTACTTACTAAGTCCCCCTGCCCCTCCAAGTACACCCTAAACCCCCAAATCCTACACCTTCCACCCCGGACGTCAGGTAGCGCACCACGCTGCGCTAAGCGCCTGTGCTGGCGCAGGGCGCTGGCAACGCGCCGTGGGCGTGCGCCAGGCAGAGTTCAGGGTTTAGGCTCTCTACCTGGACCTCGAAAATACATGTAACAATAGCCTCTTAGGGTTTAGGGTGTGCATCAGTGGACGCGCGCAGGGTTGCGCTTTTTCTTTAGATATAGGGGCCCACGCCCCATCCAGTGCACGCGTGCGCAGCTTAATGGTCCCACGGCCGGGTGGGAGGCCTGTGACAGGCCTTGGGAGAGTCTGGGCAAAGTGTCTAAGAGGTCTTCCAGAAAAGGGGAAGCTCGGTCATGAGGCTTGAGCCCGCATGCATACGGTCAGCGGCGCTCTCACCAGTTTGCGGTTTGGGGTTGAGCGTTTAGGGGGGGGGAAGTAGGGAATAAAGGAACCTTTCAGATGGGGATTGTATAGGGACTATGCGCCCTTCCCTACAAACCACCAGTAAGAATCATACTAGCCTATGTACCCATTGGTTTGGAGTTAAATGTAACAAAAAATATTCAGAAGGCTGTCCTAAACTCCAGGGTCGTGGAGACTAAGTAAGTAGACTCTGAATCACGCAAGTAGACGGCTTGATATTCATTATTCTAGATGAACACTGGTGCCCTGCGATATACCTTCCTACCCCTAAACCCTAAAAAAGGCTTCGGGTTTGTAGCCCGGCTCGAGGCTCCCGTCAATGTTAGGTCCCCCTTTGTTTGCCGCCAATTCTTGCATTGGGGACCGCTGCAGGGAGAGGGCCCTAGCTGACAACTTGGGCTATAAATAACCTATAGTGGCGGTGAGGGTACAGTTATAAGTCTTAGAAGCAGTTATCGCTGTGGGATTTGTATGTAGAACTAGTAAACTGGGGGGCACCACCCTGTAGCGGTGTGTGAACACCTTCCAGACTTTCGGGCCCTTGGGTTTCAGGCGGCAATTGAAGACCTCTCAACTGGGGTTCCAAGTAAGTTGTATTTTATTTGGGGATATTACGGTACCCATGTTTTTTGTGGATTTCAATCAGGATACTAGATTTGGGGAAATTCCTTCTTTCTGGTTCAGCTGGCCAGCGCCAGGTTGGAAATGCTTTGCAAAATGGCCCATTGCTCTAAAATTTCATCTAAACCGATGCTTATCCATGCTCTTAGTTTAACTCTCGGCCGTCTTATCACCTCTCCTACATGAAGACAAGATGCTTCTGGCTGCCAAACTCGCGCGATCGATCATTGCAAACTCTTATACCTTAAGCCTAAAAAATCTGCCTTCAGCCCTACTTACATCCCTTAACCTACACCCAAAGGTTAAGACTCATTCGGAGCCATCATGGCGCAGCATAGCGATCAGTACTCTTTGAACAAACCCAAAGCAAGTTGTAGAGGGGCAGGTAGTGATACAGGGACATATTAGAATAATGGAGAACCAAATGGATGATGAAGTGGCAACCGGGTTTAGGGATAGTGCCTCAATAATGGAGAACCACATGAGAAGAACATGGAAAATGATATGTAAAGGGGGGCTATAGTGGCCTCAGGGTTTCAAGGCAAGGTGGGCGTAAATTCTCTGCAAAGACATAGCTGATGTAACATAACCTTTATTCAGAGACGGCCATAAGGTTAGATTCCTCCAGGCCTACTAGAACCTAAACCTGAACCCAAGATAATGTAGAAGGCTATGTCAGACCAGCGGCTGCCCAGCGATACTATTGGCTCCCTGGCTAGTAAGATTATATTCCTTAGGGTCATATTAGGGTTATATTGGGATAATGGAAAAGAAAATGGAAACTACTATAATGGGGTTATTGGGGTTTAAGCTTATTGTAGTTGTAAGGGCTTTTGAATCAGACGGGTCCCCAGCAAAGGGTCATACAGACATCCTAACCTCCAAGCCAAGCCCCTCAGCCCTGACACGCTGAACCCCTACAACTTAAACCCATAACACGCTACTTGGAGGGTCAGGGAAACTTAGTAAGTAGGTTAATAATGGGGATCATTAGTGTTACTATATGGGCTATGGGGGTTATTAACCTACTTACATACATTGTGGGGATTGCCTACATAATATAGACCCAATAATCATAAACCCCCCTCCTCAACAGGGATTAGAATAGACATCCTAATATTAAGGCCCTTAGAAGGAGGGGGCTTATTAATCAGGAGCCCCCAATATATATATATATATATATATCCAGCATCCCCTATATAATCCATTATAGTAGCTTGCAATTTTCCATTATCCCACTTATTACATACATTGTAGGGATTGCTGCGTAGATTGTAGGGATTGAATCAACTTGAAGGCTTTGTGGGGGGTTGGCGCGGTTTAGGGCTTACGGTTGAGGGTTCAACCTGTCCTGTCTAATGTACTCAAAGTGCTCAAAAGGTGAGGTGAAGGTGGGGTATAGGAAACAAGCCTTAACAGAATGGAATCTACAGTAGTGGTCCTTCATTCCGCCTATAGTCCCCCTTAAATAGATAGAATATGGCTTCGGTAGATTATAGTAAGATCCCCAAACACGTCATATTCTGTCTACTTAAGGGGGCCTATACCTTCATCCCACCTTTTGAGCTCCATCATGTACTGGGTCCACGTGAGGGATCCCCTAGACGTTTCGAGGGATGGGTTCCTTCTATGAATGAAGCGGGTCCTCGTTTCTGTTTACAGGGAATTGGAACCATTGGGGGGGGTCTACACTAAATGGGATTTAGGGTCTAGGGATTTCATGCAAAAAGCATTTAAAACAAGGACTGCCGCAAATGACCCTAGACAAACATCCTCCTACCATCCTGCTGCATGTTTCACTCCTTTATTCCTAGGGCCCCTGTAAGAATTGAGGGTTTGGGGTTTAGGGGCGCCTCCTGCAAAAGGAAATTTAAGGTCAGAAAATTAAAGGTAGGGATACGCTTTGAGGCTCCCTTGGTTCTAAGGGCTCCGGGAATTGATTTAAAGCTGATAGTCTGAATTCTGTCAAGCCCTGAACTGAAACACATTCAAGAGGGTTTGCTTAGGGTTTTTTTGGGATTATATAAGGGTATATAGGGATTATTTAGGGATATATACAGAGCGTAGGGTTTATTTATTCCTTGGAGCCTTCTTAACGGGTGAGGCGTCCTTAGGGTCCCTTGGGTTCCTTCCTTATTGGTTCTTAGTTCTTGCTAGGGAAAAAGGGCGGGCATATAGTATACAGGGATTATATTGGGAATATATTCCCTACTAAGAACCAGCAAGCTAAGCCTTGTCGAATTCTGAAGTAACCCTCATCAGTCTATATAGAGCTTTGCAATTTTTGTATATACAAACCCTAAACCCTAAACACAATCCGTGTCGTAGCTTCTGGAGGGCAGCCACTACTCACACATATAGGTATGTATGTATTTCTATATGCGCTGTAGTCTAAACTCCTAGTATGCCCCTTAATAACCTCTATAATATTCCCCTATCACATCCTCTATATAACCTCCTTCAAGGAGTTTAGACTATATTTCTATAACACATCCCTGCAAGCGCCCCAGCGCTGTAGAACTTGCATGTCATCCCAAAAAAACCTCCAAACACCTTCGGAATACCCGCAGTAATAGGGGTTTAGGGTTCAGGGTTTAGGGTTTATGGTTCAGAGTTCAGGGTAGCTCCCGTTGACCGATGGCAAAGATCATTCGTACAGATGACGGAAGGATTACGGACAACATCGTCAGAGCCCCCACCGCGAAAACAAGGTTCGGGGTAGCTTTTGATGGGCCTAAATAATAGGAGGGTCAGGGGGGGGGCTTAGTAAGTAGCTTAATAATGGGGATACGTGGGGCGACTATAGGGGGTGTAGGGGCTATTAACCTACTTACAAACCCCCTTGACCCTCCAAGTAATCACCAACATTACAAGCCTAGATTCCTTACATACCTACAGTATAGGGTACCTCATAAAGGTCCCAAGATGATGTCGGCAGTTCTTTAGGCTTCTACATTAAGAGTCCAAGGGGTTTGAAGGTTGGCATGTGTAAGTACTTGGTGTAGGTAATGTTGGCTTACTGGCGTTTTGTAGTGAATTGAGGCGTGGAGCCTTGAAGTAGTCCTTCTCCTGCCCCCCATTCTTTCACTGCGTACTCACCACCAGAATACTACCTACTTTGAAGCAAAGGTCTACACCCAAAACCCTGAAGACTAGATCCCTCAGCTCTAAATCCTAAACCTTCGGGGTGGGTTGCCATGGTTACATGAGGATACCTTATCAATCCCTAACTACGGCTGGTAGCAATTACAGCTTCACTTCTGTCTTCCGGGGGGTAGCAGATAGTAGATTCCATTGTGCTAATATAGCCCTAATATAATCCCTACATGACCCATAACCCCAATATATCCCTAACATAATCCCTATATAACCCATAACCCCAATATATCCCTATATAACCCATTATAGTAAAGCAAGTACCTTCTTAGGCCACAACGCGGCGCTTAGCGCTTTGGAGCGATGCGGCCAGTGGCCCAAGGCAGCGAAGCAGCTGGGATGCAAGAAGCTCTGGAAGAGATCTAAAGGGTTTAGGGTTTAGGGTTCTCAGAGAGGCTTAAAGGGTTCATAGAGATGTATGTGTTAATAACGGGGGGAGTAATGGAAAAGAAAATGGAAAGTCCTATATTGTTTAGGGTTTAGGTTTTTACTTGGAGGGTCAGGGGGACTTAGTAAGTAGGCGAGTTTATTAGGAAAATTGGGGTTACTGTGTGGGTAAAAGTGGTTATCAACCTACTTACCAAGTCCCCCTGTCCCTTCAAGTATAGGTAGGGATGAAGCTGTGAAAGGACGGTTTTAGGCTTGAGGCTTCAGGTTTGCGATGTAGACTTTAGAGTGTAGGGCGGGGCCTGAGGTGGCCCCAGGTCCTGGAAAACCTTGACAAAGGGCTGTAGTACCCATATAATATGGGTTACGTATGGGCTGTGTAGAAACGTAAACCCTGAACCCTATTAATTTGAGCTCCAATTTGCGAATTCCATCTCAAAAGATGAATCCTTTGAGTTGAAGTTTTAGGTTTAGGCTACTAACGTGAGAGGGGCTTTGATAGTCCGTGCATAGTGCTGTGAAAAACCATCCCTTCATTTCATGGAAGCTCTGAAAGCAGCTTTCTCTAAATTCGCACAGACTGGTAAAGAAGTAGGTAAATAGAATATGAGGTATATGGGGATCTTATCTTAATGTTCTCAAAGCCATATTCTATCTACTTAAGGAGGACTATAGAGGTAGGTCTGACTTTGTCAGGTTTCAGGGGCTTTGCCCGAGCTTGCAAGGAAAGGAACTCAAAATGGCAACGACTACCGTATATTTGCTTGCCATATTTAAAAGAAGGTTAACTATTTCTGGGGTAGTGAGCTCGGCAGCTACTGAGGCCAAAAAAACAACAGAACCAGACAAAGCCCTTATGGCCAATCCCCAGAAGGTAGGGATATACCCCCAAAAGGCTTAGGTCAACTTCTAGTCTTAAAGCTCGCCTTAGGATTCAGATCTCAGGCTTTGCGATGAGGAGGCTTGAGGAGATAAGCTAGTTGTCATCTTGATATTGCCCCGGCCAGTTGCAGTCACGTATAGGACCCCTATGAAGGGGGGGCATCGGGGTGAGGTGCAGCCTCCGAGGTATGCTTCCCAGTCCTTTCAAGGTACTCTACCCAGTGACCTTATTGGCGAAAAAGTTTTAACTCAAGATCCGCATGGCAACACCCTTATGGTAGATAACTCAAGATCCGCATGGCAACACCCTTATGGTAGATTCCTGAAGTAGGGGAATCACAACATAGACCCCGATATACTAATTTCTTTTATGGGGACCCCCCCAAAAAAATTCAACTGATTTTGAGAAACCACCCTTCTGGGCATATCTCATACTTTACGGGAGGTGCTTGAAGTTATAGTCCCCCTAAGGTAGATAGAACATGGGGTATATGGGGATATGTTCTATCTACCTCAGGAGGATTATAAACCCCAATATATCCATGTTATAATGTAGTTGTTTCCATTTTCTTTTCCACTAGCCCTATATAACCTCAAGAATATACCCCGTATTCTATCTACTTAAAGGAGGACTCTAGAGGTTGGGCTGACTTTGGGTACTTGTGACGAAGCCGAGGCTGCTGGAGAGAATCTTGCCCAAATTCGGCAGTCAGTTGAGCTGTAGTCTAAACTTACAGGGGGTTATGCAGGGGAGTATTGTAGGGCATATGTATGAAGGGGGATACTAAGAGCTTCGACTATAGCTCATTTGTCATTTGTCATCTGTCTTCTCTCTGTCTTCATCCTCTCTCTTTCTCTTTGTCTCTCTCTCTCTCTCTCTCTCTCTCCGTGTCTCTCTCTTCAAGTAAATACATGACTAAAGCTGCAGTTTCCATTTTCTTGTTCATTCCTCCATTCTCAACGAACCACCACCAGGAAAACCCTAAACCCTTTATTGCAAAAAACATTCCGCAATACCCTTTACAACCCTGCATCCCCCCTGCGTTATCCCTATATGCTCCCTGTAGCCTTAACAGCGTGGGGGCACATATGTGTTCCATGCTTAAGCTGAAAGTTTTTGTTTGAGGCCAAAGTTCAAGCCCTAGCCCAGGTCCTGCAGGGACAGGCCCCTAAGTTGTCAGACAACCATTAGGGATAAGTCTAGCTATAAGTCCTATAGCTTAAGTTCTGGGATTCATAAGTACAGTTCTCCAACTAGCAGTCACCACACTTTAATTGGAGGGGTTGAAATAAGGCAGGACGCTATGCAGAGATTCTAATCTAGCATCGCCCGTGTGATTGCATAGATCTCTCTCATATGGGGCATTAGAAGTTTGGGCAGACTCCCAAGTACTACAGGAGCCTTGATAGCTGCAAATATTGTGGTCCTAGATTCGTAGTAGAAAAATAGTCTGGAGTACCTCAAATAGACTTCAAAGTCCTATCCGTACCTATTCAGGCCCTACATTACATGATCCCGTTTTATACCCGCTGGTGAGCACAGTCACCATTTCAGGCATCATGCTCTTTACCCCTGACCACAAACCCTAAACTAAACCCCAAAAACCATAAAACCCTAAGCACTCAAGCAGCCGAAGATGTGTTTGGAAGAAGGCTTTTCATCGCGCCCAGGATTGATCGACTCGGAAGCCCAGTGTACTAGCATCACCTTTAATGCTGTGCCTTTGCTGACATAGCTGAAGGTAGTCACCAAAAGGGTTTAGGGTTTGGTAGTCGCCCATAAGACAACCCTCAGCCCGTATGTGTGAGGACTCAATATGGGACCCCCTATGAATCCCTTATGATGTATCACAAGGGCGCATTACAGCTTACATTCCTCATGATGTCCATGCCCTACATATGGTAGTTTCCCTAAATAAGGGGACCTCAATATAGACCGCAAATACTATAATCCTTATTATGGGGATCCCCAAAAAGGTACCCCTAATTTTGGGAAAGCCCCATATCCATGCGGTCCCTGAAGTGTTAGACCGCTTCAGGTCCTCCTCCTCCTTTCCACGTTTGCTTGGCCATAGGTTTTATTGGGGACTTTAATGCGGGAGGTCTGCTTCAGGTACTCTATGTCTATAAATCTACGAGGAATCTGGGACCAAAGTATGACAATTCTGTCAGGCGAGCATGGCGCGTGCCAAGAAAGGGTACGTCAAGTTCTGGAGGGCTGTCGCGGAACACTGTCACATGTTAAGGGTTTAGGGTTTAGGTTCCTTAACCCTAAACCCTAAGCCCTAAACCCTAAACCCCTTGATCCCAGACGATGTGTATCGGGTCTTTTCTTTCCCCAGCCGAGCTGCGGATTGTCGATGAAATCCGCTGCTAATGGACCGAAGACACCAGCCTCTTTGACTACTCCGTTGCTCCTGACAACACCGTGCAACTTCGCGGCTTTCATAGATACCGAAAGCAATGGGTCCATAAGGTATGCAGTCTTCAAAGTCGGCTCAAAAAGCTGTCATTCGGCACCTTTGTGCACATATCACATCAGGGGACAATTCAGAAATGCTGGATGCTTCAGTAGCACAACCAAAGAAGCTGAGGTCATCAGCGCCTGTGAGAAGGCGCGACATTTTTCAAAGGACTGCCCAGACCCCCTAAAGGATCCAAAAATGGAACCCCCCCGATATGAACCCCTTACTACATTGGGGAAACTAAGGGATTATTGGGGGGTTCCATGTTGTGGATCCTTTAGGGGGTCTGGGTGTGTGCGTTTGAGGCCCTACACTGGGTAGGCCCCTGAAATATTTACTATTTTCCCTCATGGCGTTAATAGGGGACCATATATGCTAATATTGTTCAATGGGTTTTAGGGGCCAACCTAGAACAGCAATACTAGAGCTTGCAGGCCTGGATGCCCTAAAATGAAGCTGGTATATTGTTGCTATTATTACTATTACTAGGATGTAGGAGCAAATAAATGGAAAGCCTTACTAGCCGCAGCGGCCTTCATCAACAGCTCGCCTCAGGTATTACTTCCTGCGCATTGCACTCTATAGGTCGTGAGAAGAGGAGTTAATGCCTGAAATCGAGTTGTAAGGAGTAGGGAATTGAATCCCTTTCGTAGTCCCTTAGATTAGTCCCTCTTGTAGTAGTCCCTATGAACCTCCACTAGACCTGAATCTTTACAATACCACAGCAGCTTCCATGTTCCTTCTATTCCTTGATTCCATATACTACGCGCAACGAAGTCTTCAAGGCTCTTAACCCCTACGGCCCCTACATTGCATAACACACCCCGTGCTGCCATTGTTGCCTGAACCTCAAAAGAAGGTACATTTGTTTGGAGCAGTGGTCCGAAACCCATAAAAAGAGTTGAAAAGGCTATTATTCATAAATTGTTCTACACATTGTTGGGGTCCGGGTAAAGCCTCCAAAAGCCTTAACCCAGACCCATGATCAATAAACAATAGGGATTAAAATAGGGATTCTAACATTAAGGCCCTCAGAAGGAGGCGTTTTTTATTAATCACGGGTCCCTATTATATACCCTATAATCCCTATATCACCCGTTATAGTAGTTTTCATTTTCTTTTACATAACCCCAATACTAGCTAAACCCTAAACCCCTAAACTCGCAACCTTCAACGCTAAAGGCCTAATACCGGGGTTCAGGTACTGCAAAGCATTTTAAGCAGAAGCCCTGTAGGCGGCAGAGTGGCGCAGCTCCATCTCGCTGCTGCCACAGCTAGCAGCGGGGCTTAAGTGGGTAGGCCCTTTAAATATGAAATATGTTCCCTAATGGCTTTAATAGGGGACGATATACACTAATATTTTTCAATGGGTTTTAGGGGTCAACCTAGTCAAGGTAGAGGCTGAAGAGACTAGAATGAGGTTTTGAGGTTTACTATACTACTGTTACTTGTTTCGGGGTTTATGATGATGTGGTTATAAGCTTTGCGGAATTCGGGAGGCATTTGACAGTTTACAGGGGCTAAAGGTTTGCGATTTAGGGTTCACGGTCTAAGAGGATTGGCCAGCTTCAGAGTCCTGAGGTAGTTGCGCATGAACATGTTGCTGGACCTCACACTGTCAGCGTACCCAGAACCCCTAAAGGATCCCAAAAAATGGAACCTCCCAATGATCCCCTAGTTTTCGCAACGTAGTAAAGGGGGTCATCTTTGGGGGGGTTCCATTTTTTGGATCCTTTAGGGGGTCCTAGGTAAGGGCTTATTTGAAGGGCCTGGGGGATTCAGCAATTAGCTTCATACTGCGGAGACAAGCAACTGGGTTACGGTGTGGCTCATACCCAGACCCCCTGAAGGATCCAAAAAATGGAACCCCCCCAATATGAACCCACTACTACATTGGGGAAACTAGGGGATTATTGGGAGGTTCAAATTTTTGGATTCCTTACCCTAAACCCTAATCCCTAAACCCTATATACCCCTATATAGAACCATATGAACCCCTTTAAGGGGTTCCATTTTTTGGATCCTTTAGGGGGTTTGGATAGAGGTTGGATTCTGGTGTCAAGTTTGCCTACGAAGTCACCGGCCTTGCCTTTGGAACTTACCCGGCTATCAACAGTAGGACCCCTAAACCCTGAACCCTTGTGGTAGTTATTCCTAGGAGTTCTTGCATGACACCAGCTTCCTTCTCATTTTCTGTTTTCTTTTGGGTTTAGGGTTTAGGGTTCTTCCACTTGATTCTCCACTATTGGTAGCTTCTAAGGTGCGCAGGCGGCTGCCCCTGCAAGACGTAGGCTGCAACGCTGTGATGACAGCCTGTCAGCAACTTGTCCTTTTTCGCTATTTGCAGGGATGTGAACACCATGGTCACTTCGAGGTGCTTCTATAGGGAGATAGGGCTCGGTATTCAGGCGTCAGAAATTTAATGGAGCATCACATGGAAAAGAAAAATGGAGCGTGAGATGGAAGCTGGGTCCATACTGCCGACAGGGAGTGTTGGACTCTGTGTGGTGGACTTTCGAAGGTGGTTACTTGGAGGGTCAGGGGGGCTTAGTAAGTAGGTTAATAACCCCTATAACCCATATAGAAACTCCAATTATTCCCATTATTAGCCTACTTACTGAGTCCCCCTGATCCTCCAAGTAGTGGTCGCCTGAATACCCAGGCTTGTCTCGCAGTGTCAACATGGCTGAGTGGCCCCAGGCAGTTTGGTATCCACCTTTCTACTTTGTCAGGTCGTGCCTTGCGTTTGGAAGGCTAAGAGCCAGAGTACCTTTCCAGGTGTAGGTTGGGCATCCACCCCTAGGGGGTGACCAGTACGGCAGCTAGACCCGAACATTTCTCTATTAGGACCTAAGAATCAGATATGGGTAGACTCAGGGGCCTTTAAGGTTCAATAGTCCCAAATTTCGAGCTGTGGTCCCGATGCCTCGTGCAAAGATGCCAACCTTGCAGCCATCTACGACTGTGATTACCGTGCTTGCACACCTTCCCTTTTTTTCTGTCTCGACCTAGGCCCTAGACGTACCATGCCTGTCAGGCCCCATGGACGCTTCACACCCCTGTATCCACACACAGTAGAAGGTTAAGGTTTTGGGCTTCAAGACCTGTGCACTTCTGATGACTCGTATCAGAAAATTGGATGTGAGCACTTGTTGACATTCAGCTCCTTCCATAGTTGTCCATATAATGGATAGTCAAAATCGGACCCAGTTCAATTGTAGCCTCTGCAACACTCGCCAGCAGATTGTCCCAAAAGTCCAAGGAAGGCTCCCTTTCGGGGGGCCTACAGGGATTATACTGGGATATGTAGTGATTGGGGTTCTGGCTTCAGCTTTCCTCCCCTTTTCTGATCCAAGCCACCACAAGGAAGGATTATAGCGACTCACGACAGATGGGTCAAAGATTACCTGAAGTGATGGCAAGTTCCAGCCCAAGTGGGTCAGAAATTACGGCCCGATTGTGCGGATGATACTGGCCGGAGAAGAGTAAGAAGAAGAGCGTTAGAAAATTTGATCACCTTCCTCCATGTTTAAAACAGCCCCCTACATTAAATACTCTCATTGGTGCATTATTATGTTATATTAGGGATAGTTATTAATAAGGGGTAGGAGGGTCTTAACATTAGGGGAGGGGATCAGCTTGAATTGAGGGGAAGCATCAAAGGGAAGTCCAAACTGCCGTATGCACAGGGCCTAAAGTGGGCTCAGAATTCGGTTATGCGCACAGTTGTAATTGGCCTATAATTTCCCTACAACTTCAATCCGAAACCCTAAGCCTGAGATACTCCTATTTAACTTTTCAAGAACCCCTTCAAGCATGCAAGGAAGGGCGAGCAGTGGCAGAGAGCAACTGGCTTGCTGGGCTACATGAGAGGCACGGAGAGCAAGATCTAGGCCCACCGATATAATACAGGGACCCATATAAAGGGCTTCGTAGTCAATATGCCCGTTTTGTGTGGCTCAGGGCGAGTGCAAGAGGTATCTAGGCTGTCCACGTAGGGTGTTGACCAGAGGCATGGAGTATGCATTGGAGCCTTTAGTTCCCACAAACAAACATGCGATCACACAAAGTCCTGCGTCTCGAAGAGAAGTCCAAACCTGTCATCAAGGTTTGTTGTTGAGGCATTTTGGAAATTCGTGACTACTATTTCCACGTTTGTTCGGCTTGGCGGGCTGCGGGTTAGGGGAACCCCTCTTTTAGGGGACCTTGGAGTCAGGTAATTTAGTATATTCCCCTTAATAAGCCTATCATAGGCCTATTGTAAGCGGATTTATGACCCCATCAGTAACCCCAGGGTCCCTCAAACTAGTCCGTACTGCAGTCAGAGCAGGCTCCAGCGTGGCGAGCACAGATGTGACATGCAACGCGCTACGAGTCCCAAATGATAGTTTCGAAACTAGGGGTACCTTCTCAGGAGGGTCCCTATAATGTGGGACATAGTATTTCGGGGTCTGTATTGGGGTCCCCCGATGTAGAGAAACCACTACTTTCGTAGCGTGGGGTTTAGGATTTAGGGGTGAGAGTGCGGGGGCTTGGTAGAACTGCCCAGACCTCCTATCTGCCCCTGATGTTGAGTTGAAGGCTAATTATTCTTACAGGTATCGATTGGGCCATTCTTCCCCACAGTAATTGCCCTTGAAGGGGTCTTATTAAGGGGCCATTAGAATTTCTGTGGTAATTGTTACGGTTGCGGGTAGTGACCTGAGGTATCGGGGAGGTCTAGGCGTTTGGGTCGACTAGCTGAGGCCTACCGGGCTTCTTGCTGGTTGGCGATCAAGGGTTTGACGATAGATCTTGCGTCGTCAAGGTGGTGTTGAGATGATTGTTGACCCCATGTCAGTGATTTGGTTGAGGGTTAAATATTGGGCTTAATACCGTCGACGTTGGTCTCTCTTGAGGATGTGTATAATTCTGCTGGGTTGCTTTTGTTTTGCGAGAATTCCCCAATGTGCAAGTGTACATGCGTAACAGCAATGGCATTTGCAGCCTCACCCGGAAGTGTTGGCCCCTGAACAATGTAACACTTGCTGGTGCAGCCCGAACGCCTGCTCACTGCCACAGAGACAAGCTCAGCCAGGATGCGGGAGTTTTTCCTGTCTAACCTTCCTACACGCTCTAAAGGATCTAACAATGGACCCCTTAAAGCGGTTCCATTTACAGCAGAAAAGGCTTGATCAGGACGGGGATCCAACGATGGACCCTCAAAAATGGCTCCATTTACAGCAGGTCATCACAGGGGATATGTATTTTGCTTGAGAATGTTCGGGTCCAGCATGAATCGTTTGCGTTTCAGCTTTTGATGCCTGCAACAACTTCGAATCTCTCAGGCTTCAGATAATCCATGCCTTTGTTCGAAGCACCTCCCTCAGCCTATCTTATGACCATAGACATCTCAAATCCTGGTCCCCAAACCTTAAACCCTGAACCCAGCTGAGGCTTCTCAGCGCTTGTGAAGTGGGTGCCTGCTGGAGCCAGGCCAAGAAGGGCAAACAGGTTAAGCCCAAAACGTGTATGATAGGAGCCTAAGTAATTACCATATTTTGGTTCTATGTTCCTTGTATAATATGGTATGGCAAGTCGACCTAGAATCAGGATATTTGTTTTCCGGGCCGTAGATTGAAGGTTTCTATTTCTGGGTCCCCATAATGAGGATTTTGTTTAGTATACCGCGGTCTATATTGGATGCCCGCCCCAATTTCATTGAAGCTGCTAATGTGTTGGGCTTGGAATTTGTGACATTACCATTATGGTTGCTAACCTATAGTTCAGCTTGAACAGAATTGTACAAGGGGTGCGCTCTGATTCTTGTCATGCATATTCAGGTTCATGTTGCTTCTCATCCCATCAGGAAAAGTTGATGCACGTAAAAATGAGCACGAAAAACTTTATGAAACTATGAAGCCTTGTGGGAATTGTTAAGCCCACTTGGGCAGTTCGGAGGCAGCCAGCCTTCTCCGTGGCTTCCTTGCCCATGCTTTGCGCCTCGACATAGACTGGGGTTCAGCATTCAGGTGACTGCGCAAGGAGTCCGGTGAGTCCCTAGCTGGTACCTAGAGGCTTCATCTTAATGATTGCGCATATCAAGCTTTAAGCCAAAAATGTCGTGCATCCGTCTTGGAGTATTTTGCTGATCACCATCCACCTTGAAAAGAAAACGCTTGAAGAGGGATGAGGGCGGTTGCATATCCCTAAACCTTAACCTGAAGCCCAATTCCCAGTTCCATTTTCATGTCCCAATGTCTTTCCAATTGAGTCTTCATGATTCGGGATTCTACCGAATCCCGAAACCGACCCAAACTCTGCGCTAGTAGCGTCACCTTCAATGTTTGGAAATTGTAGATTGTTTTCGCATTTCCTAGGATGTTTGCTTTGCATTCTTCAGGAGCACGGTCAGGGTTCAGGCTAAGAGTCAAATTCTTGAGCTGCCTCTATAGAGACCCACCCTCTGGGACACATCTTCTGGGACCTTGAATCCCCCCAACTTAGCTTATACCCTAAGCCCTAAACCCTACTTAGTCTGAGCCATTGATGCGCCGGAGTCACGAGTGATTTTGCGGTTCTCGGCTCTTCTAGAGCGCATCACGATTTCAGAAGTGTTGACTAAGCCCTTTGCCCTTTTGGGGTCCCAAGTTCTTTCTAAACATAAGCTGTACTCAAAAAAGGAGACTTTTTAGTCCCTAGTTACTAGGGATCCTAAACTTTTGAAGGCTGGGTAGCATCTAAGTAGGTTACCAGGTAAAAATGCTCGTATGCTTGTGGCGCGGGAGTGGGGGGGTTAAAAGAAACCTTCCAAACCCTAACCCTAAAATCCCTAAACCCTAAGCCCCTACATGATAGCTTCCATTTTCCTACCCATTACCCCATACAACCCTGCGGGCACGCCCGTATCAATCCCCATATACCTGCTAGATAACCCTCGTTTTCTGAGTCCTGGCATTGCAGCCAGGACTTGCCCGCCAGACTGTTGAGTTTGGCATTGCATGGAAGGTTTGGGGTTTAGGTTTTGGAAATCAGGGCTTAGGCTTTGAAAATTAGAGTTTGGAGCTTGGAATTTCGGGTTTAGGGTTATTGGCTGGCGAATTCGATTCAGGTGGTACTGTAAGGGTTGGGGTTCAGGGCTTAGCAGACACAGCCACTGCAAGAACTATAGCATGCCATGACAGTTGGAGCGCATTCCAAAGAGTTGCTGTTGTCCCCAGCTGGTGGACGCATAGCCAAGAATGAGGACAAGAATCCTTGCGACCAGGAGCAGTTCTGTGATCCTTTCAGGCTTTGCAAGAGTGGCAAGAATCTACATGAGTTCCTTGTTGGACCCTAGGCCCCAAACCCTAAATTCTGTTCCTTATATATGCAGGCCCAAATCGCCAGAATGGCCAGGTTGGGTCTCTGCCACGCGTTTAGGCATTGGAACCATAACTTGCCTTCTGAATCTTTATAGTTCCTGTTTAATACTTTGCGCCCCAAACCTTCAAACCATGTAAGCAGAATTGCTTACTACAGTAGCTTCTCTCCTGTTTCAGACTTTTGCCTCACAGCTCGCGCCAGACGGCTGGGTGACCTTGCTTGCAACGCACTTCTGGGCAGCTGCGAAAGGGCAGGTGGCGCAGGGAAAGAGGTTTAGGGGTTTGGGGTTTAAGGGCCTACGGTTAGGGTTGAAGGTTTAGGATGTAAGTAATGTAGACTCCAGACTAATGAACCCGTAGTATCTTCATGAGGCTTAGCGATATCTGTGCACGACAGAGCACAGTTTCATTAATCAGGGGGCTTCGTCATAAATGTGAAGGGTTTGCATTGACAGTGGGTTATCGTGGGTAATTTGGGTGTGCCGCACCAAGGGACAGTCGGTAAGAAGCTGAGCCAGTCAGATTTCGACCCAGATGACTATTTGACTTGGAGGGTCGAAGCCTTATCAGCTTGAGGGTCAAAATGTATAAGTTAAACTTGCACCCACTCCATGAGGCAAACCAGAACAAGTGTCACAATAGAGGACTTGGGGGTCCATCCGGGGTTCCGAAAACAGTTATCGTCATCGTCATGACCCGAGTAGTTCGCTTGTGATCCGATATATCCTCCCGAAAAACCAGGGCAACTTAAAGCGACCTCACCCGACCTCACCCTAAATGGTGGGTCATATAGGGAATAGTACCAAAATGGCCTTAAATTGGGGATTGAACTTCTTCTAATTTACCCTAAAAACCTCCAAACAAAATTATAATGCACCAAGGCAGGCTCTGGAGCCGGTTTACCCTTGTTAACCCCTGGGCATGCAGCATCAAAATGATTTTCTACACACCGAGGACTAGAGAAATTAAAGTACACATTTGGCGCATCGTCGTTTGCCGCGCCTCTGCATGGATAGGCTGGGTATTGGCCAGTCACTTCCACGTACACACTAGTAGGCTGGACGGTTCAGGGCTTGCACTGCTTGGCTTCTGAAGCCGTTTGTGTTGGTATGAGGGCAGCTTTGGGACGAGCAAGCGGGCATCAGGACAAACTTAATTGCCCACTACATGCTTTCCGCTTTGCAACTTTGCGAACATCAGAGCACCTTATTTCCAAAGGGTCATGGCTTCACCGTGTGCACGAGTTGGTCTGGAATCGGGACGTCTCCCTCTTGGGCTTGGGAAGAAGCATGTGACTCACGGTTTTTTGTTGTAAAACGGACAGACATCATGGTCATTGACAAGGTGGGACAACTCAAGAAGTTTCAGCGAGGAATGGTTAGCATTGCAGGAACTACTACTGGGCTTTATTTGTGGTCTCCCCACTTGGCAATTCGACACCCAATAATTCTGCACTCACCACTTTAATGAACACGATAGACACTCAACCCCTCAGCCTGGGTATACTTGGCAATCTGCGTATCTTCCAAGCTTTTGATACTCTGACCCGCAAGACGAAGACCCGAAGTTATGTGAGACCCGCGAAAGTCGCTTGCAGGCCAGTGGCGACATGGTCTGGGAGCCTTCCGTATCTCCGCTAAAATGAGTTACCATGTTGCCCGCCCTCAGCTTCCCCAATATTGAACCTTAATTACCCCTAATATCCCTAATTAAACGGGTTCCGGGGAGGTAGTCGGAGAACCTATGAGATTATGACAGAGACTTATGCCAAACTGCCAAACCGTCCGGGTAAAGGAAACAGGTTGGGCTCTCTCCGCCTGGCAACTGTCAACACAGACTGCAGGCGTATTTCTGAGATACCTTGTCGTATTCCCTATCTATGCCTGTTAGAGCGTGGGTTCAGGGCTCAAGATTTAGGTTTTGGGTTTTGGGGTTGCATCCTGGCACGTATTTTAGGGGAGGATGCTTTATAAGGCGGTGGGGTGTTGGTGCAGACCACCTTCCACAGAAGGAGCCGTTGTATATGGGCTTCCACCCATTAGAGTTGGGCCCTCACTTTGGGGGGTCTGTCTGGGGCTCCACCGAATTATGGAAACATGCATATAGTTATTCACAAGTACTAGACAGAGAACCGCCAAAAGACCTGCGGAGGCCCGTTTACAAAGCCACTGATGACAACGTTGCGGCCCGTGGTGCTAGACTTCGGGAGTTTTTGCTGGGTCACACTTGCAGTTGCTAAAGTTTTTTGTGTAGTCACCAATCCCTCTCTGATTATTCGGCTTCTTCATGTGGGCGGTTTTCTACTTGGTGCCTCAGCTTTCTACCCGATGCTGTAAAAGAGGTACCCTCAAAAGAGCCTACAACCTTCAGAAGAAGCCCTATGATGCTAAAAGATAAGAGCTGGGCAATTTGAAGTGACCTCCCCCGAAATCACCCGAAATGGTGGTTTATATAAGGAATAGTACCAAAATGGCTAAGTTACCTTGTAAGAGGTTCCCCCAAGAGAGTTTATAACCTTGTGAAGAAGCCATACATGGGGTCACTCGCAAAGGCCTTTTGCTTGCGCATCGACTGCCGCCTGACATGACAACCTACAGCGCTGCCGGGGAACCTGGAGCTTCTTGTGGAGTCAACCAGGACCCCAAATAGGAAACCCCAAGAATATTGTAGGAATATGGTAGGAATATAAGAACCCTTGTGGGTACATTCTGATCGTATTCCTATTGGCTAGGGTCCAATTAAAGCCTCTTAGCATAGATGTCTTGGAGTTTCTCAAAATCATCCTACTGTGTTATCCCTCGCGGGAGACCCCTTATAGTCTCCGCACATTCCCCATATCTTCCCGGAGCTTCTCAAGGAACCTAAGCCGAACGTTTAGTGCGTGAGCGGAGTGACCGGCTTGCTTGGGTCGGGGCCGGGAAGTATCATTTCGTCCATTGCAAGTTTGCATGCTTGCCATCTGCAAAACTGACATGAACCCCCTTTGGATATACATGTATATATTGGTGGTAGCATCTCGGAATAGTAATGATGTATAGAGTTTAGGGTTAAGGGCTTACATTTCCCTAAACTAACATGGAGCCTGAAAATGTGTCACTGCTTAGACTACTGTCCTTTAGAATTGGGGCTATACGTTCCAGGGTACCTATTGTTTCACCGAATTTGCTCGAATTAGCCAGTCAAAGTCAATGCGCTTTAGCAGAATGAGAGGTTGCATGCAATGAACATACTTGGAGGGTCAGGGGACTTAGTAAGTGGGTTAATAACCCCTATAACCCATATAGTAACCCTACTTACCCCCAGTATTGACCTACTTACTAAGTCCCCCTGACCCTCCAAGTAGACAAGCTTTGACCTGCAGTCGCTAAGCATCGCTCGGAAAGATGCCTTGCCGAACAATCAGGGCGGGGGGCCACTGTCCACCCTAGAAATTCGGTTTAGGGTGTAGGCTGTAGGGTTTAGTTTTGAGGGTGTAGGGTTTAGGGTTTAGTTTTTAGGGTGTAGGGTTTAGGGATGCCAAGAAGTCATGACTCAATTGAAAACATGTCCACATAGTTCTGGCCAGTCCTTAGCGCAGATGTAATACTCCCATTGCTTGGTACCAAAGCGGGACCGCAGTTTGGGATTGTGCCTTTCAGTGTTACGAACGAAGATTTCCCACAATAATGCCTATATAATCCCTATGGAGGACCCCTTACAATTCCCTTGCACTCACAAATCCGTGCGATCCCCAGAAGTACCGCACGTGTGAGAACCTCGCATGTGACACGACCGGCAAAGGTGGCCCAGCTCTGTATCGTCGGCCGGCAATTCCAGTCAGGAGCTTTGGTGCCAATCAGAATGGAACCCTAAACCCTAAACCCCTGGGTGGCCCCTGGGATGTTATTTAATATTTTCCCTAATGGCTTTAATAGGGGACCATATGTATTGGTATTTTTCAATGGGCGTTAGGGGCCAACCTAGACCCTGGATTCCTATGTAGGTGCTATCTCCCTAGAGCTAGGCTTGTTCTCTTAAACGACGGAATTCTACGCCATTTCCTGTGGGTCTTGGGCTTAGGCCTTGGGCTTAAGATGTTTTCGCGGGGCCCCCGCGCGAAGCAAAACATCAGTATTGAATAGGAAGTCGTATCTTAAACCTTCCTGTAGTGGTTGTCTATCTTGGATATCTTCCAGTTGGGACGCCGGATATCTTCCGTGTGGGATAGCTAGACGGCCAGCCCTAATCCACGAAGGCTTCGTCATAGCAAACATTAGAGAGATGCCGTGTTTGCAGAGCAGTGTTATGGTTTGGCGAGAGGATGGAAAAAGCCAAACCAATTGCCAGACTGCCCGAATGATGCAAGGAAATCCCATTCAGGCGCAACAGCAGAGAGGCTGGCTAACGATCAAACAGGAGGAGATTTCATGTGTGTATATTGCAAGTACAGCTTAGGCGCCTCCCATCCTCCCCAGTCCCCGTACATCCCTTAGCCCTAAAACACCAAAATTACAATACCCTAAAACTCCGCAAGCCTGGTGATGACCCTGAACCCTACATCCTAAACCATCATCCTAGACCCCTGTCCCAACCATGGGCCACGCTAATATGGGCCCTTGCCCATTTCCTGGGTCCTAACTCGCCCTTAGTTAAGCTTATCGGGCTCTATAAGGTAAGTAATAGGTGTAGAAGGACCCCAGGGTTTAGGGTGTAGGGTTGCCACCCTCATACCTAACCTGACAGGCTAATGTCCTTAGACACAAGTCTTCGAGGTTGACGTTGTGTATGCAACAGCTCCTATCAGGTCCCCAGTACACATAGAGCCCCAAAGCCACTACCTAAGGAATGTGCTTTAAATCGAACCTTGGGTTCCTTTCATTTTTAAGAGTATAGGACACTGCCTGATTACGGGGCACTGGGCACTCTGGGTACTTGCTACTCGGAACCTCCCACCAGATTTAGGTTTCCAAGTTTATGGCTCCAGGCACATAGGCCCAGAGACCCTCTACAAACGAGGGAAAGACAGCGAATGGCCTTAGCTTAGATCATCCTATTGGCTTTATATAAGGGTTATATAGGGATAATGGACAAGAAAATGGACACTATTGTAGGGATTATGGGGATTATATACTTACTATAGGGATTATGGGGATTACATACTACTGGAATGTCAGGGAACGTGGGAATCATCGGCAAAAGCCACTCCTCCCTTTCCTGGTATTCTATGCCCGTCAAGCTGGGATGCGATGGCACAGAGTCCATGACCTTTGTGGAGCGGTCTGTGTTTTTGAGATCGCTGCAATTCTGCATGAGTGTTGGTTTCAAGCAGGACAGTGTTAACTGTCACTTAAACCCAAAATAACACATACAAAAACACACAAAACATCTACAGCAACCAAAAAAAACATATACAATCGATGTAACCCCCTTCGATCAGAGCTTTTGAGGCTTGTCAAAGTAAGTAGAGCCCTCAGCTCCCCCTTAAGCCGGTCTCGTTTGCGAGGACGCCGCGTGCTTGCATCGGCGGCATCTGGGCACCAGATCATTGTACCTAGAGCCCCCCTTAAGTAGTAAGAATATAGGGGTTATATGGGGATAATGGAAAAGGATATGGAAACTATTATAATGAAAAAGAAAATGGAAACTACTATTTAGGGTTTAGGGTGTAGAGTCCCCCTTAAGTAGATAGAACATAGGGGCTATATGGGGATAATGGAAAAGAATATGGAAACTACTATTTAGGGTTTAGGGTTAGAGTCCCCCTTAAGTAGATAGAATATGGGTTTAGGGTTTAGGGGCTGTATAGGGATAGTGGAAAAGAAAATGGAAACTACTGTAGTATATTGGGGCTATAGTCCCCCTTAAGCAGATAGAATATGGCTTTGGGTATATTATAAGAAGATCCACATATACCCCATATTCTTAAGGGGGATTATAATTTCTTGGCTGATTATGAAACAGTGCGACCCCCTATTAGTTTTACTACTCCCTTGCGTGTCGTTATGAGATTATATTGGGCCGTTTCATATACGAGAGGGACACGAATGAAGAGATTCAAAAATTGCGGTGCAATTACGAGAAGCCTAACCCAGCCATGCTTTTGCTTGAAGATGAGTAGTAAGGAACGGAAAGGGAAATGGGATCTGCTGTATCCTTGAGGGTTTGGGTTTGGCTGGGTTTGGGGCTATGTGCAGGGGGATGACTGGGGCGACTTTATGGCCCAGCGTATGTTCTCAAGAAATGCCTTGATATAGGGCCGCGGATTTTTACAGTCGTTGCTTCATCTTGATGACTGGCACATGCGGCACGGTCCAAGGAAACGCTCACGTCGCGGTCGCTGAGGGAGTCCTTCCCTTGCCGACCGCAGCGGCTGAGGGCCTTCTCGAAAGCCGTGGCCACGTAGACGCTGGATCAGCTTTCAGAAAGATGGTTGCTGATATCGGGTTCGGGCTTATGTTGTCAAGTTACTGTTATTTCTTAAGCCCAGGCATGGAGTGCATGAGCGCATCCAAACCTTCAAATTCTCACTACCAAAGCCTATGTTAGGAAGACACCCACTACGCTGAAAAACCATTACCGCGCAAGTGCATCGCGGTCAGACAGCGCCAAGGACTGGCCTCGGGTTCTGCATTATTCCAAATGCCAAAGCATTTGCACCTGCACCACACCACCACCGAAAGGAGGAAGAAACATAGATGGCGAGAGAGAGAGAGAGAGAGAGAGAATCATCAGCGCTTGCCAGGAGCATGGAAAGACATAAGCAAATCCAATTCTTCAAACTCACCTAAGTGTCTCTCTGCCTTTCTCCCCGTGTCTCCCACGTCTTTGCACACTCACCCATGAGGACGGTGCAGTTCCGGTCTTTGCAACTTTTGGGGCCGACGGGTAAACAACGCTCACACGTGACCATGGGAAGTTGTTGCAGACCTTGGAGATACACAGGACATCTGACAGAATGTCATGAGTCTTTCGTCAGCACGTTTTGAAAAGTTCTCTCATAATGGTGTAGGAAAGAACCTTGAAGCCGGGGAGATATCCACAACAGCATGATTTCCATCTGCTTCAAGTCTTAGAGCATGTGCGACATGCATTTGGGGCTTCCCACTATCTCTTGGGTTCTTGTAGTGGTCAGTACCGTCTGGTGGCCCTTACTTACATAACCACGCGCGTAATTTCCATAAGACGGATAACTTTCCTTATGCGTGTTGTAGCTTACTTACAACCCAGCCTATAACTCAGGAGGACCCCCCCACCCTGTAATAGTGGTTTAATCGGCTCCTTCCCAGACCCCCTACAGGATCCAAAAAATGGAGTCCCCCCAAAATGACACGCCTCACTACAGTGGGGAAACTAGGGGAATATTGGGAGGTTCCATTTTTTGGATCCTTTAGGGGGTCTGAATTTTTTCTCCTCCCAAACCAGAATTTCTCTTGACCCATCGTGGAGAATCAAAAGGAAAAGAACATGACAAGTGAAATGGAAAGGGGGGACACAGTGGTTTATAAGGTTTTACGAAGATTGAATGCTAGGGGGCAGGGGCCTCTGGATACGTTATCCCTGCGGAGTCGCGATCTATAGGTGTTGAGCTTTTCAGGCTTAGTTTGAACCTACGCAATGTACAAACCGGAGTTAGAGACAAAGCTAAGGTCGATAGTTGCGCGCACTGTGATCCACAGCCCTGGCTCTAGTCCACTTTTCGGCATGCTTTGCAATGAGAAAAACGCCCTACGAATCCTAGGGGTTATATAGGGATAATGGAAAAGAAAATGGAAAGTATTATATTATAGTAGTGTATTTATTGGGCTTATAGTCCCCCTTGAGCAGATAGAATATGGGGTATATAGGAATCCTTGAGTACCTCCTGCAATGATATGGGAGCTTCCCAAAATTAGGAGTACCACATTGGCATTGATGGCCGCAGTGGTGCGTAAATTTTGGGGCGAAGCGCGCGAAGACGTGAAGAAGTGAAGACGTGAGATGCGGCGCGAAGACGTGAAGCGCGCGAAGCGCGTGAAGACGTTAACGTCGTCAACGGCGTCAACGGCGTCAACGTGTTCA
>CAJNIZ010005925.1:78253-89476 GCA_905231905.1 Symbiodinium pilosum | reverse complement strand
ACGGCTTCGACGGCTGCAACCAAAATTACGTATTGCCTCTGGACATCTCTGCACATTGGGGGTCCCTATAGTATTCTGGGGTCTATGTTGGGGTCCCCCCATTTTGTCAAATGGCCATATATGTTCTCTCATGTGAGTATTTTGGAGTTGCAGACTGCACTGAAACTGAAAATTCCAACTCTGAACCCAATAGTCCTTCCTAGGTGCCTAGACCTCCCCAACACCCAGGATAATGGCTCTTAATCTCAACATATTGGACGTTTCGGCTATCTTTATGGGCATTTGTTAGGAGGACCCCCCACCCTGTAAATAGTGGTATAATAGGGAATATATTAGGACCCTAATATAATCCTTATTATCCCTTATAGTCACTATTACTGGGTGGGGAGTCCACCTAAGGCATTTGGGAGGTCTAGGTACCATGGAGCTTGAGCCAGAGGAGCTCACGACTACGCCTCCTCGCAGAAGCGGACTCTCCAAGGCCCACTTGATGGTTCATGGGTAGCTAAAACTCAAGGGTTTAGGATTTAGGGATTCAAGAAACCGAAACAATGTGTAAAAGTATGATAAGTATAACCCCCCATGGTTCTCGTAATGCTCTGAGCTAGGGGACCCAAATAGATAGCAAAGGATTCTCCAATTAGGGATTAGCAGCCCTTCATGGCAGAACCGGACACCCCGTCCATATGGGGCCATCATGAATTAGGTTTAGGGTTTAGGAGTTCGGGGTTTGGGAATCTAGGGTTTAGGGTCAGCGGGAATATTTATTTGTGGGGAGGGACCCTAGAACCTGAAACCCTCTTTACGCTTCCACCAATTGGTATGGAACCCAATTTTGACCCCTGTCAAGAGGACAGTCTTTACATACAATCCGCTTTCAGGTTCCATGTTAGTTCGGCACAGGGTGATCCCATGTATTATCGCCATATCAACCATACAAATGCCCCGTGATCCATGTATGTATGTGTAGAGATGTACATATACATATCATTATACGTGTATATAAATCCCCATTTCCTCCCTGCAACGCCCCTATAAGGAAGGGTAGCCTAAACCCTAGACGACCCTAAACGCTTCACCGGGCAAGAACGAGGTAGTATCACTTCCTGTCGTATAAGTACCAGATTTAGCACTTGCGTTTTCTAGCATATCTACCTGGACCTTAAGATCAAAAATCATTGTAGTTCCCATTGCCATTCACTTGTCCAGCCTGTTGTTCATTTTATTCTGCACTCGTGGTCGTCTGCGTATACGACCCAACCCCATTTCTGGAAGCCACCAAGGCTGTGCATTTTCCGTACACATCCGAGTTACCCCATTTAACCCCATAAAACCCTGTATAACCCACCCTCATAATTTATAAACCTCATAGAACCCTATAGAACTCTTATAACCCCTTCATCTTGAGTCTATATGGTAGTTTCCCAAAATAAGGGGACCCCAATATAGACCCCAAGATATTATCATTTCTATTATTGGGACCCCAAAATGGTACCCCTATCGTTGGGAAACCCCCATATAGGGCAAGAGCCAGGCCCGAACGCTGAGCAGCCCGGCGACATGGTCAGAGTCAAAACGCTTCGCGACGCTGCTCCGTGAAAAGAGGGCTCAAAGATTCTGCTTCCCAGACCCCCTAAAGGATCCAAAAAAAGAAACCTCTCAATAGTTTAGGTGTAGAATGGAAAAGAAAATGGAAACTACTGTAATGGAACCGCCCAATAAACCCCTGGTTTCCCCCATGTAGTAATGGGTGTCATTTGGGGGGGGTTCCATTTTTTGGGTCCTCTAGGGGGTCTGGGAAGAGGGCTCTCAAAGATGCTGCTTACAGCCCTCTTCAGGATTCGGGGTTTAGGACTTTTATAGGGAGTACATAGGGAAAAGTGGTTATGTGGGAGGCAGGTAGGAACGCAATATATATTTGAGTAAAGATGTATAGTCACGCGGGGTTATGTTAAGGGCCCAAGCTCACCCGGAAGCTCACCAAGAACCTGAAAAGGAGTCCATTGTAGACAGCTGCCCTTCAAAGACAGGGTTGTAGGATTCCACGTTCGTTTTAGGCGGGGTGTAGGTGGACTTGTTTCAATGTGCCATTAGGTTTTTAATGATTGTCCCATTCGGGTACAGATGCTCAGGTTAGCTAATGCTTAGCACGTCCAAGCACGTCTCGGGCGCATGCCTCGATGTGGTCGCCACACACAGGGCTCCGTGAGATGAGAGTAAGACGTTGTGCTTGTCTTCTGGAGGATGCTGCCAATTCCTCGCCCAAAATACTGTAAGCTTGGCTACTTCCTCCACCTTATAACAGCACCAATCTTGTAATTGTACCTTCTGTATACCTTGGATACTGCCCCCACTCAGTAACAGTTGGATAATGATTATAATATTGTTATATATAGGCTTTACTAGGACCCCTAATATAGACTGTTACTGGGTGGGGGCAGTACCCAATGTATACCTTAACAAGACGCATGTACAATTGGAGCATGGTGGGTGCAGCGGGCCGGGTGCAGCACCCAAATTTGAGTTCAACAAGGAGCAATAGTTGGGATGCGAACAACTGGCCCTGGGAACCATGCCTTCACCCGCATGGGGTCCTATTAACACTTTAGGCTTCGGGGTTTGAAGTTCGAGGAGTTGTTTTCATTTTACCGTTTTCAGCACACTGATCATTATTTTCCGTGGCAGGATGTATGTCCGCGGGTACTGCTAGCACACACAAGCACAAGCACACTGTGATCCTTGTTCAGCACACTCCCCGCCATAACAACAAACCCCCATCCCCCCTGACAATGGATATTCCCCATACTATGTAACGGCATTTTGTTGAGGAGAATGCTAAGAGGTTGGGGGGGGGGGGTCCCTGTAGGACCCGTTTCGGAGGCAGGGGGTTCTTTTTGAATCAAGGCGACTGCATCAATGTTAACTTGTTCTGGGCAACGCATGGCTCTGATGCAGGTTCTGCAGCTGCAGCTGGCACGGCTTACGGAGTGCGCTTGCTCCCCAAGCTCCAGCCAGCGTAAGACCATACTCTGTGGGCTTAAGTCATTGCTCATACTATTCGGCTCGAGTCCTTATACAGCTGCAAGATACCTCAACTAAAAAACCTCAACATGAGGTTGATATGAATGAATGCCCTGCATGCAAACATTGTTGATTCAATTTTCGACCTTGTCTTGCAGACACGTTACAAAGATTTCAGATAAGCTTGTAGCATGTGGAAGAGGGAATTATGCATGGAGACGGTAGGGCTTCGTAGACTGGTAGACTGCCCAAGGATAAGGGCAGAGAAATTGTATCAATTTGACACACAACAAACCCTGACCCCTGGGAGGATCTAGAAAGTAGATCCCCCTTAAGGGTTCCTAGGAATTACCCAATAGTAGTATTTGGTACCATATTGGGGGTTCTACTTTCTAGATCCTCCCAGGGGTCTGGGAAACTAATTTTGGACGGGGATTATGCCGACCTCTCAAGGTGCTTCTGGCAGCAGCTAGATGTAGGAGTTTCCCAAAATTAGGGGTACCTTTGTTGGGGGTCCCCATAATATGGACTACAGTATTTTGTGGTCTATATTGGGGTCCCCTATTTTGGGAAACTACCATGTACTAGATGGGTATTGGTCTAAATTCCCTATAGTACGGGGTCCTATATTTGGGTTCCCATTATAATACTATATAAATTTCCCCCATTTTGGGAACAGTAATTAAGGGAAACTACTAGATGTACTGGCCGTACTCGACTGCAATTTTTTTATAGACCATCACAGTTCCAATGAATGGATCGTCTGGAGACAAGGAAAGTGATATCCATAAAGGCAGGGAGAAATGAGGTGGAGTCCCAAGTGCAAGAGTAGAGCGCTAGAGATGAAATTGTCGTCGTTGCTGTCTGGATTACAACCCTACACTGCCGTAGTTCGAGGTTGTGAATGGTTGCAATTTTTACTTGTTCTTTTGCTTAGACACACATAGAAGTCTGCAGCTTCGCCGCGTGCTGCCGATTAAGGTCCTGGGACAGCTGGACAATCGAATGCGCTTGCTCGAGCAGGATTGGCATAATCCATTGGCCCTAAACCCCAAATCGCCTGTCCTCAAACGGGCAAAGTTACAGCATGATGTTCCCAACAAAGCTTGATCTATGTACTCTCAGCTTTGCACAAGGGTCTAGATGTAGATGGTCCCCAATCTCGTGGATTTAGCGTAGGGCTTGGGCTTTTTGACAAAGGGTCAAAGCATCTAAATTGTGCTAGACAGTTTGGTCCCACAGTCCACCCAACCACAATCCCTAAATCCGAAACCCTATTATATGAAAACCAGCAGGACATGGTGCAGCTTCGCAGCGCTCCAGGTAGTCAGGCGAGTGACTTGGGATGTGCCTTCACCTGACTTGCGGATTCCCTTTTAAGGGAATTCTAAAGGGTTATATAGATGTTATGTAGAGGTTGCTTAGGGTTCGTAAGTTTGTATGGGGAGTTGTTTCAGGCTTTAGGGCTGAGGGTTCACAGTACTTTGTGCCTAAATTGTTTGGTACACTAGTTCTACCTGGACCCTTAGTCAAGAAGCCCGAGCCCAATAATGCGAGGGAGGGTTTAAAGGATATTCTCACTAGTTGTTACTAAGGAACGGAAACCCACCTGAACAAGCGAATGGTAAATCAAACGAAACCAAGAGGCTTGAAGGAATGGAAAGGGTTTAGCATTAAGCTATATTGGGGTACTATTGGGATACTGACAAAGAAAATGGAAACTACCATAACACAATAGGATATAGGTGTAGGGTTAACTTGCTGGTTTTTGATAAAACTAGTGCACTGGAAAAGAGACTAGAATCTACCATAAGGCCAGGGTTGACGATTTCTCATGCGACATCTTAGCTTTGTATAACTTAGGTGGACCCCCCACCTAGTAATAGTGACTATAGGGGATAATAGGGATTATATTAGGGTCCTCTTATATTCCTACTATACCACTATTACAGGGTGGGGGGCCCTCCTAATGTATAACGTTCATGAACCAGCCACTCCGCAGTATCCACAGCTTTTCACCATTCTGCCGTGTTTTATGAATCCGTCGGAAAGAGTGGGGCTTCTAAAAGTCCCGTGAAGTGGAACTTAGGGATTTCTCAATGTGGTTTCAAGTTTCTAAGGTTTAGGGTTTAGGGACCCTAAGGAAAAATGATGTGAGGCTGGTCGGGAAATTATTTGGGGCCGTCTTTAGAGATATATAATATAAGAGCGCATGGTGACAGCAATGCCGCCCATGTAGCACTACGAATATACTTCACGAGTGGTCTATAATAGGGTTTGGGACTGGACCTAGGGACCTAGGGCATACGGGTGTGTTGATTTTGGCGCCAGGACTGATTTTTCGCAGGTCCCGTTCAAGAGCTAAATGAGCAGGGCCCTCGCTCCAAAGGTAAATTAGCTCGCAGCAGTATAGTCCCCCTTAAGTAGATAGAATATCGGTTTGGATGTATTATAAGAAGATCCCCATATATCCATATTCTATCTACTTAAGGGGGACGATCACCCCAATATATACCCTGCTATAACATAGTAGTTTCCATTTTCCTTTCCATTGACCCCTATATAACTCAATAATTTAGCCCATATTCTATCTACTTAAGGGGGACTACAGGCCCAAAACCCTAAACCTCATATTCAATCTATGTAAGGGGGACTATAGGTTTAGGCTTTCGGTTTGCTGTGGCGTTCAACACGATCAGAGGGTTTGTTTTTGCTTGGAATCTGTGAGCAGATTACGACTCCCACGTTTATGCCTTGGGGTCCCTTGCTCTGAGAGGCAACTAGGTATTACAAAACCTATGATATACTTGTAAAACTTCGACTGCAAAGCCGCACGGGATCTTCTAGAAATCTCACAATTAACGGGAAAACCCACGGGGGAGTAGGCCTCTCAATGCTCAGATCTCTGCAATTCTGAAGCTCAGTTTCCAGTTCCTTTCGACTCCAATTGATTGTTTATCCGTTACTGGGATAGCTGCGTAGTCCTAGAGTCCAAGTCATACCCTAAATCACCGTACTCCCCATTTCCGTTTTGTTTTCAAGCCTGTTCTCCATTAAAGGGCTACTATCCCTAAGCCCGCTTTGCACCAAATATGAGCTATACTCTAAAATCCTAGTATCCCCCTTTATGATAGTGCGCTTTCTAATTCCCTTTAAGAAGTTTAGACTATGGCTCATGCTCTCTATTAGTAACCACTCGGAGGGTCAGGGGGACCTGGTAACTAGGCAAATAACCCCTATAACTCATATAGAAGCCCAGTTATCCCCATTATGAACCTACTTTCTTAGCCCCCTAAACCCTAAGCCCTAAACCCTAAGCCCTAAACCCGACCCTCCAAGTAGTCCTGGACATTCTACAATCAAGGGATTAGAACTCGGACCCCTAAGGTCCTAAAATGGTCCCTAAAGGGTCCCCAAACCCAGGGGTACAACCTTAGGGGTCCAAGGTAGAACCCCTTGAAAACCCTAAATCCCTAAATCCCTACACCCTAATTCCCTAAAACCCTAAACCCCTAAATCCCTAAACCCCTAAGTAGTCCTGGACCTTCCACAAGACGACGCGTTTTGAAGGTTGCTGCCTCGGGTGCCTCTTCTCCCAAGGAGGAGCCGGAGGATCCTAAGGAGGCCGGGTTTGGGGATTTGGGGTTTGGGGATTTGGGGTTTGGGGATTTAGGGTTTGGGGTTTAGGATTTGGGGTTTAGGGTTTGGGGATTTGGGGTTGAGGGTTTGGGGATTTGGGGTTTAAGGTGGTCCGGTGCCAGGGTTTAGGATGTAGGGTCACAAGCCTAGGGTTTAGTAGGCCGTAGGACAGAAGATGCAGAGGTTTTGGGGCTTCTAGCAGGGCACTACGTGATTGCTAGCAACAAATCCTGGTATGCATGTAAACCTTTAGGGTTTAGGGAGCTAATTGCTGTCTATAGTATGGAATGAAAAAAGAAAAAGGAAACTACTGCAAGGAGAACCAATTGGCAAAAATATATGAGCATGCAGTGGTGCTTTTGGGTATGCAGTGGTATTTGGCCTTATGGACTATTGCCAAGTTTAGGGTTACCAAGGGACAATTGAGGGTGGACACGGGAGTCTCTGTGGTAGTTTAGTATAGTCCTTTTTTCATACAGAATGCGGATGATAATGCAGGGGCCTGAAGCAGTTATACAAGGAATTTGGGAAAACAACATTGCTAAGGGTTTAGAGTTTAGGGGCATCTACATTGGCCTACAAACTTAAACCCTAAGCCTCAGACCCTAAGCCTTGCCTAAAGCCCGTCAACCCTTACCCCCCGAGAAAATCTCAATTGCTTTTAAGGAATTTAAACTAAGTTACTATAATTAGGTAAATTACGTAAGTTACTAGAATAAGGTAAATTATGTCACTGTAGTAAGGAGACCCTATCATTTACTACCAAGTTAAGTTCCATAACAGCAACCCAACATACGCGAGGCGGAGGGAGGACCAACACCCAACCCGCAGCTGAATCTGGTTGTCTCCCAGTGCCACGTCAGCAGGGCAACTACCGTGGATACTAACATCCTGCATTACCCTAAGTACCCTATGGTCCCCCTTAAACAGATAGAATATGGAGGTTATATCGGGATAATGGAGAACAAAATAGAAACTACTATTTAGGATTTAGGGCTTAGATGGTAATCACCCTAGACCCTAAACCTTGGGGATTATGGTTTCATGCAGGACTTTTAGTATCAACAGTACCAATGTCTACAAACAAAGTGGTTTTGCGGCCGTCCACAAACAGGGTTTCCTTTACAATGTTCACGTTCGCTAGCTTACGAAATCTGCTGTTTCGTGGTTCTTCTTCGCTTCTTCCGTCTTACCAATGTAAGGGATCATAAAAGTAACCCCCCCCCCCTTATGAGCTCCTTAGAATCTGGGGTGGTACCTTTGGGGAGGTACTATTGTAACCCCTTTCAATGATTGAGCAGGTCGGAGGCAGGTTGATAAGGCCTGCCTAATAGCATTTACACCTCAGGTTGTCATGTGAGCTGTAGTCTAAACTTCTTAGAGGAGGTTATATAGGGGACTACTACAGGAGTTATTAAGGGGGGTACTAAGAGTTTAGACTATTGTTCATGCATAGTCTTGTTCCGCTCATCGTGCTGACTGCATGTGTTTGCATATTACGCTACATGCTACGTCATATCATTTTCCTTGTTCCTCGGTGTCATACCAAAATCGCGGTACCCGCAGGCCCCAAGGCATAATAGGAGCCACCCTTAAGCATTATGTAGTGACATATTCCAAATGAGGTTGAATCTGCTTGCTCTTTCCCGTTCTTAGGCTGTGTTTAACCTAGATGCTTTGGCAACCTTCCAGTTCTTCACCGCCAACTTTCACTGTCAGGAGGAAGGGTTGGGCAGAGGGGTTGCTGAAGTATGGCCAATGCAAGATCTTAAAGAGACTGAGGCCACAACATATTGCAAACCCACGCGTTCAGCTGCGCTGGCTAAAATCTTCGGCTTTGACATCGCCATGCTAGGCCCAAATCACTGGGAACTGAGGTTCTCAAGCCCACAACACTATGCCTGAGCAACAGAGACAACCCAAGAAGTTCTCTCAAAAGTTTAATGCCGCTTCAAGACTGGGTAGGCCCCTGAAATATTTAACATTTTCCCTAGTGGCTTTAATGGGGGACCCTATATACCAATATTTTTCAATAGGTTTTAGTGGCCAACCCAGTCTTTATCTGTGAGACCTTGAAGCTGTCCCGGATTCTTCTCTGGCCTACGCTGTTAGCAACGTATGAGTATGAACTCGTACCTATAGTTCCCCTTAAGTAGCATATGGGGTAGATGGGGCTCTCCTTAGAATATACCCGAAGCCATATTCTATCTACTTCAGGCTACAACCTTTCTGCTAGTATCTGTTATGCGCAGAAATCGGTGCCCTAAGAAAAGGGGTAGGGATTTCAGGGTCTAGGTACATCAACCTTGGTGCCGCCACAGCCTTTGGCTCAACGCAGCCTCTTCCATGGCACTTTTTCCGAATGCTCGCAGGGGACTGCTCTAGGGGCCTGAATGATTGCCAATAAAGTAGTGTCCCCCCATGTCCAATGGGTAGTTTTAGTATGTAGCGGCCTGATGAACTACCAATAGTATCCCCCTATGTCCCTCATGTAGTTACAGTATGATGTACCCTCAAACTCTCTGGTAACCCTGTAGGCCTCTGTATTACTGGGCCATCCGAAGGAGGGGAGGTTGACCCTCAGAAATAGACAGGTCACGGAATACTGACACAGCTGAGCTGAAGAATTAATACCTAAATTCTAAACCCTAAACTTATGATCAGTTTCCAGGTTGGACATGGAGGCCTGGAAGTAATCGGCGGCTACAAGACTTTCAAAGCCTGCATGGGTAAGATGCACAAAAACAACATGCAAGCCTGAACGCCTAGATCCCATAAGCCCTCAACCTTAGGTTTGCCACAAGTTACTTGAAGCTTCTCAAATCAGACCCTAAATTGTCGTCTTACATGGGGACCCCTATACTCCTGTCATACTCCCTATAGATGTCTAGGGTTGTCAAGGGGGACCTCCCTTCTGAGAAACTCACTAAAGCCCACTGCCGCGAGCTTGCGCCCGGGCCGTGGCCCGTCATGGCAGAGGGCAGTGAGCACCCAAATGCCGAGAATCCGTTTTTGGCCTGGGCCAAGGAGGGGTTGTTCTTCGAAGGTCGGGGGAGCTGGTAAGTAGGGTAAGGGGATATATATATATATATAGATAGGGTTAGTAAGGAATGGAAAAGATGCTGGAAGCTACAATATACAATCTCTTTTAGGGTTTGGGGTTTAGGGTCAGAGGGATTTAGTGAGGAGGCCAATGGGGACTACTCTTTGCCGCGAAGGGGCTCAAGTTGAATAGGCATAATGGAAAAGAGCATGGCAAGTACCACATGTTATGGGCTTAGGGTTATGTGAGATTTCTGTTAGTACCATTGCTATTATTCCAGAGCATTGGCCGCAAAACTCCAAAGCAATGGGTATATAGGCTACTATTATATAGGTATTTTGGCAGGTGTTTCTTATTTTTCTTATCAAAGCCCCGTGAGCCCTAGTACTCCAATTTGGAACTAAAGAAGAGGTTGGAGGGAGTAGGGGCTGGGGTTTCGGGTTTACGGTTAGGGTTAGGGGGGCTCGGGGCTACACATGGCTTATGGTTGTTTAGGGGTTTGGGGTCACAAATGGCTTCTGGTCGCTTAGGACTTTGGGGTTGAGCATGGCTTCTGAACATGAAGGGGCTAGAGGTATATGGCGGTTTCCCAAAATTAGGGCGTACCATTTTGAGGGTCCCCATAATAAGGATTATGCCATATTGGGGTCTATATTGGGGTCCCATTATTTATGGAAACTACCATATAGGTGTCCAGCGCAAGAGTTCTAAAAAGAATGCCATTGCCGCGTTTGGACTTGACGGGCAAAAAGACACCGCCCAACTGAAAAGAGCTCATAGACAACCTTTTAAAAGAATCAGCCGTGAAGCTAGGTAATTTGAGGATGAGCAAAAACTAGCCGAATGTTTGCGCATCCCATGATCTGACCCTTTAAACCCTCAACCCTAAGCACTGAGTAGTATTGTGGCCGTTCATTAGACAGATCAAAAACCACCACCCATAGGGCCTCAGAAATGCATAGCAGCTTAGGGCTTAGGATTTAGCAACTTTACTTCTCTAAAGTTCTTAGGGCACGAGTGTATCTCCCTGGTGCTTAGGAAGGAAGCGGGGAATGGATTACAGGGATTATTATTGGGGATTATATAGGGACTACTATAGGGAGCCATTCCCCACTTCCCTCCTAGGCACCAGGGAGGTATGCACGACGGTCCCCAAAACCATGGCCCTCATCCTGAATTTGCCTCCGACCTTGACAGTAAACTCAGATGCGGAATTTCAGAATAGCTTGCACGCTTACTTGGAGGCCCATGGGACTTAGTAAGTACTTATAACTGGCATTATAACCCTACTTGTAATTGGGGTAACCCCTATAAGCCCATTTAGGAGGATTATAAGTAGGGTTATAGGCCCAGTTATAAGTGGTTACTAAGTCCTATGGGCCTCCAAGTAGGGCTGTATGTCTTAAGGGAGTCGCGAGCAAGCGGTGACTACCAGTATAGCAGGCAGTTGCAAGCATGGTTCCAGTGACATGAAGAACTTCGCAGAGCATGTAAGTAATAGTATTTTATTTGGGGATACT
>CAJNIZ010005925.1:22847-78188 GCA_905231905.1 Symbiodinium pilosum | reverse complement strand
ACCAAAAAAACACTACTCATGTGTTGCGCGAGGCGCGAGCTTTTACATTCCGGCGTGGATCTTTGGAATATCAACGGGCTTCACAGCTTTCCGAACAAGTCTTGAAGCAGCAAACGCAAGATAATCCAATAACAAACCTGCATCCCAAACCTGAGCTTTCCAACCGCCACATAGTAGCTGAGTGGAAACGTTGCATGTTTTGTGACATGTACATATACATATGTATGTACGACCTTGTTGTGATTAAAAGCGCAACCTTTTAGGGCCAGGAAATTGAGCAGCTAACCCTAGACCGTCTGCATGGCGAAGGATGGCCTCTTCTTCTGCGACTCTTACGGCGTTACGCGAGCGCGGGCCTGAATCTGGTTGTTGCCTTGCTCCCCCCCCCCCCCGAATTTCCTACAGATGGTTTAGGTTGTTAGGCCCCATCCCCCTAATATGTTTGCATATTCCCTCTGTGACATGGTGGTGCTATATCAGGGGTGGGATGATTATTAGAGTTTGGAAGGTTTATCATCAAGCAGAGAAAAGGCTGAAGTTCAGGGCTCGGCGACTCAGAGCTCTCTTGGAGCGGATACAGGGGGAGACACAGGGAATGGTACTTGGGCTCCGCAAAATACTTAGATTCATGCAATGCAGTCCTGTATCAACTACGAGATATCATATGTATGGCCCTGATGCCCCTGAAAGCCATCCAAGACCTACGGACTGGACGAGCAAATCCTCGCAGGACGAACCGGGTCATGAAATCATGAACAAATTGTTTGGATTTGTGATGCCTGCAGCCTTTCCAACGGCCCAAGTATTCACTTAAGCGCCTCATCTTTAACCGCTCTACCGGAGATGCTTCGCATCATCCTCGCATTTGCTGCCGCGGAGGCCTCGTGCATTGGGGAGACGTGCCCCTCTCGTGGCGATGCCCTGCTCCAGCATCACGTTGCGCATGAGAAAGTGGAGACCGCAGTTCAGACCGGAGGCTTCTTACTGGTGGTGGTGGTGGTTGTTCAGGAAAGAAGGAGGAGGATGTAGGGATGAAGCCGGGGTATAGGAACTAGCTCCTGGAGAGACCCATTCCGTACCAACCACCCCTAAACATCCCTAAACCTCAAATAATACTGTGGCTTCAATTTTTCTACGCCCATTCTGTAACCACCGAAACCCTTACATTAGATAGTTGTTTCCATCATCTCATCCAATCCATTCCCACTAACCACCCTAAACCATAACTGATAGAATTGTTTCCATTTCTGGCTCCATTCATTGTCCACGAACCAACCCAAAGCCTAAACCATATATAACGTAGTCTCAGCGGGGGTTCGTAAGGAATATGGGGATGTATTATACAGTGATTATATAGGGATCATATTCCCGTATTCCCTAGTAACCACCAGTAAGTACCTAGACCCCTGGGCGGATCTAGAAAGTAGATCCCCCTTAAGGGTTCCTAGGAATTACCCAATAGTAGTATAGGGTACCCTAATGGGGGTTCTACTTTCCAAATCCTCCCAGGGGTCTGGGTAGTTGCTTCCAAGTTCTTCTGCATGCCCTACTAGCCGCCAGTGAGGTTATGAGCTGGGAGGAGACAACACGGAGAGCTGCAGCTACCAGCGGGAGCGCCTCGACTCGCCCACGGAGTGCCGGGAGGCACCAGGGGGTTTCGAGGTTCAGGGTTGGGAGTTGGGGTTCCAATAGCCCTGAAAGGCTTCCCTGAAATAGGCCCCAATAGATCCCTTATTACAGCCCTGAAACTTTGGAGGTTTAAGCAAACACTCGCATTCAGGCTTAGGCGGGGACCCACAGCGGGACCCCTGGTTTTGGGGAGACTTCTTTTTACACATAAACATATGGTTTATGTGTTTTTTCATGGATTTGGGGTTTCTGAAATTTCCCTGGAAATAACGGCTCATTCCTCTTATCTTAATCCTAACAACCAGCTGAAGTTATTGTGGCTACAAGGTCTTCAGGGAACTCAGAGTTGGGGTTTACCACGGTTGAGGGTCCAGGGTTGAACCTTCAGGGGAGGGTTTGGGGTCCGTAGTGTGACCCTAGGGTCTTCGAGAGACCTGAACTATAGGACCATGGCACCTGCGGGTTGCGCACGTGTTACACATTGATATAATAAGCCCTGAACCCTAAACCCTGAAACCTAAATCCTAAACCCTGAACCCTAAACCCTCAACCCTAAACTCCGGGCCCTGAACCCTGAACCCTAAATCCTCTGAAGGGGCCCTAGGTTTGAGGGAGGCTGAGGAACTGTAGTACCTGCATACAGGTTATGCTGGGCTATGTGTTAGGTACTGCTCCTATCTTGTACCACGTGGATAGTAAGTATGTTCTGAATATACACAGCCCTTAATATGCCCTTATCATAGACTCTTACTGGCTAGGGGCAGCTAATATTCAATTTATTATACACTCTTACTGGCTAGGGGCAGTACCCCAAGCTACGTAGTGATACCCCTTTTGAAGGCAGCGGCGGCTCTGGGCTACAGCTATGGCTATACCGGCTCCTACAGCGGATGGCCTCGAGACTGCTTCAAGTACAGAGATCTGGTCTACTTCAACGAAGACGCTGGGACCAGGGGGTTATAGGGGGATATGTAGGGGGATATATCGGGATAAAGGAAAAGAAAATGGAATATTACTATTTAGGACAGGTTTAGGAAATGGAGTCCCCCTTTTTGGTGCTTCGTGCCCAGGGGCTTGCATGGGATGAGCTTATCCAGCCAGACCCAAATTAGGACATCGTCAATTCCGACGGAAGACATGATGCCCGCCTGCTCTGCAAGCGCATTACGCCGACGACGACCACCACTACCACGACCATCTTGCATGAGAACGTGCCTAGGAGGTATAGCAGGTCATATTCCACTCGCTTTCCTTGCGGAACGTAGTCACACAGAATCTAAGACTGCTGACTGTCCTTGTGCTACAGCAGACATCTCAAACACTTTCGAACTTCGTGAAACTTTGATTTCTTTTGCGTCTAGACTCTCCCGCAACTCCTTTAGATAGTGATAAGCGTCTCTAAGCCCTAAACCCTACCCGGAAACCCTTCAAAGCCAAGACCCTCTACCCGGCCTGAGGTGGTGAGCTACACAATCGGTGCCCCTGGCTTCGATTGTGCGGAAGGCCATGTGGTTGCAACGCACGCGGAGTGCGCCAGCAGTGCATTAATCACGCAGGTCGTGGGCATTCCTAAAAAACCAAGAGGTTCCCCTTGTTGACGTTCTTTGTTTCAGGGTCTCCCCAACCTTCAGGTCGGGATCCACTTCTCCAACTGGGCATCAACGAACACAATGCAGTTTGGCTGCCTCTACTCCTCGAGCACGCATGCCTTGTTCTTCAATTACTTCGAGGGCGGCAGTGTCGATTACAACTACTCCCCTGTTTGCAAGACCGAGACGCATCTTGGAGACGAAAGGGTTCTGAAGTTGGGGTTTAGGGTTTAGGGTTTAGGGTCATGTGCCGTGTACCCCCGGAATAATCACTCGACATTTGTCGACCAAGACTTTGAAACCCTCACGCCCAGCCAGGTCTCTGCCTGAACCCAAATCTTGTGTTATGGTATTTCGTCCCCTTAAGTAGGTAGAATATGGCTTTGGGTATATTATAATAAGATCGCCATATGCCCCATATTCTATTTACTTAAGGGGGAGTATAGACCCAAACTCCAAAGCCCAAAGCCTCAAGTGACCCTCTAGAGTACATGGAGCCCTAATCCATAAACCCTGTAAGGAATCCAGTCATTCGCAATTTCAACATGGGAGACTTCGACACTAACACTTGCAGCTCGGGGCAGCCCATCGACGACTCAGAGCCTCAGCAATATATCAATTTATCAAACAGCCCTTCTACACCCCAATAGGGACACCTAGAAATGCCTTTGCGGCATGCAGAGGAGCTTCAAAAGAAATTGCTGGTAATCATTCAGGTTCCTGTACTGCTCAAGAGAAGTTGGGCGCAAGGTTGATGGATAATCGTTTCAGGGTTTGGATTTAGGGTTTAGGGTTACTCTCCATGCCTAAGTTAAAGGTGCAAGCCTTGCTGCTTTAGTAGACCTAGGCCGAGGCAGGATCTTTTTCACCAACAGCAACAAAAAATTATAGTCCCCCTTAAGTAGATGAAATTATGGCTTTGGGGTATATTATAATAAGATCCCACAAACCCCATATTCTATCTACTTAAGGGGGACTATAACCCCAATATATACCCTGCTATCAAATAGTAGTTTCCATGTTCTTTTCCATTGTCCCTATATAACCCGGAGTAATAGCACCCCATATTCTATCTACTTAAGGGGGACTCTAAGCCTTAAACCCTAAATCCTAAACCCTAAACCCTATATTCTATCTACTTGAGGGGGACTATAAGCCCATGACTGAAGCCTAAACCCTAAAACCCTACTGGCATTTGTAGAAGGAGCTGTGCCGAGAGGCTGCAGCATGGTATGGCGACGTTTCTTGGACTGAAGGTATGAATCCTGGCTTCCCCAATAGTTACTTGGGTTAAGGGTTTAGGGTTTAATAGTAGGATCCCAATTACAATCCTTACTAATTAAGGGGAGGGGGCTTATGAATATATATATATATGTTAAAGGGATTGCTTTCCCTTATTCCCTATTAATTGTGCAGTTTAAAGCGACCTCACCCGACCTCACGCTAAATGGTGGTTTATATAAGGAATAGTACCAAAATTGCCTTGAATTGTATTCTAAATTACCCTGCCAGTAGGTCCCCTCTACTGTTTTGGGGTCCTAGGTTCCCCATAAAACTCGGTTATACAACGAAGAGGCCTCCTTTTACCCCTAGGTTATTGAGGATCCTAGAAGCTCTTGTGTCACTGTGGAAGGCGGTGTATGCAGACTAGGATGAGCTGGGGGCAAGAACACTTACATGAATGAAGCTTGCGTGGATACATGCCATGCCCTCCTGTTTCTGAGGATCCGCACTTGGAGCTTACACTGTGGCATAGCGCTTCATGTATGTACTTGCATAGTGTATCTCCAACATTTGTTGGGTGATGGGGTCTTGCAGGTCTTCTCCGCCAGCGGAAGCTATTCAGGCTACCCGACAGGCTGCTTCAAGTTCTTGAACAGCGATGTCTACTTCAACCGGCATGAAGGTAACCATCCCAACACCAATGCGGCGCCCATCTGCATTGGATGAACCACTTTCGCCAAGCCTTCGGAAGCTCATGTTTTGAAGAGCGAGAATGTGATGATTACTCAGATTCAGCCTGCAATCTGAAGCAGGCGTGGAGTTCCCAGCCTTTTTTAAGAAAGTTGCCTTCCGCTCTGTGAGCTGCGAAGCCTTAGCAACAGTGAGCTACGGCGCAACAGCAGGTGGACGTTCCTCCCCACCGAAAAAGTGTGACTTCCAGCACGCGAGTAGCATTTCAATGGCGATACTATAGTGCCCCAAGGGGAATAAGATTATGTGCTCGTTTTGACTAAGGCAGCCTATAAGAAGAATACAGTCTCCTTGGGTTCAGCAACCAAGAAACGCTACTCGCGTGTGGTTTCAACGATAGCTTGATCAACGCCAGGTTTGGGTAACATTCCTAGTTTCAGTTGTTGCTAAGGGACTTAAGATGTCAAAAAATAGTTTTCTAGCACACAGCATGGCTTCCCTACTATGGCAACTTAAGCTTCCTAATCTGATAACTTTAGAAGCTTCAAGATCATGGTAATTTGATGCAAGTTCCTTCCAAGACCCCATAAAGGATCCAAAAAATGGAACCCCCTAAAATGACCCCCATTACTACATTGAGGAAACTAGGGGATTGTTGGGAGGTTCGATTTTTTGGATCCTTTAGGGGGTCTGGGTTACCAGCCACCTCATAGTCTGAAGATGTAATGGCAAGCAGTAACTGTCATGTACTCAGGTCTAAACCCCAGGGGACCTAAGAACTTTCGAGTAAGGAATTTAGGAGGTGTTCCCTAAATTAGGGGTACCTTTTGGGTGTCCCAATAGTAAGGATCATAGCATTTTGGGGTCTATATTGGGGTTCCCTCATTTTGGGAAAATACCATATACCCTGATTAATGACACTGGGAACCTAGTAGGATTTGGGGGTAGATACCTTGATTAAGGGCCGCCGAGCTTCCCGGGTAAAGGTACCCTTTACTGGCAACAGGAGCCAAAGGGTCCAAAGCAACCGCATGGGTAGTTCCCAAAATTATGGGCCCCTGTTGCTTATAGATTATATTCATTAAGCATCTAATATTTAGGGGTAGCAAAATGGGACCCTAATTTTGGGAGCTACCCACATGTTACCAAGCATCACTTCCGTACTTTTGTAATATATAAAGCAGTGACTCCAGGGTTTAGGGTTTAGGGTTCCAAGTCGGTCGCCCTGATTGGGGTAAATTCCCGGCCTCCGCGGTCGGGCATCAGGATCTCAGAGCAGTTGGACCCTTAAAACTCTGCTCAGCCCAGACTTCGAGGGTCATGGACACTTCGTAAGTAGCTCAACAACCCCTATAAGCCATATACTTAACCCAAATTATCCCCATTGTTGACGTATTAACTAAGCCCCGCTGACCCTCCAAGTAAACATCCTAGATACACCTAATCAGCACACGGTACAAGCCACAGTGATTACCCCATATTTGTCACCTCAGAATCCTTCTATACTCAGCGTATAATGTGTCCCAAGACCCTTGTTCTAATGGTTTCGGCCTCTACATTACAATCCTTTGAAATTTCCAGTATGAACCCATTTGCATTTTTCATCTTTTGTCCATCGCTTTCTTCACCACTCTCATCAAATTAGACAAACTTAAAACCTCATCATTTCCGCCTCAACCTTGTGGCCCACTCCTTGTGGACACAAGAGTGGGCCCTCGACCTGAGTTGCGTTGTGGCATGTGGCCCTTTTGAAAGGGCATTTGGGTGTTATATACGGGCATGTAGGAGTATATGAGGATATACGTATATACATATACGAATATATGGGATGTTTTTTGGGTCTACAATTATGATGACCAATTTTTGGACGTATCACGAGAGGGTGTCTTTTTTGCATATAAATATATATATATATATAGACCGGAAATTCCTACAACCACTCAGCGCCGTAGTCCGCAGGTCGTTTTTGAATCTACCTGGCTTTCCTTTTGAATCACCAGACTTAGTGCTCCTTAAGCTATGTGGAATTACAGATGGATACTTCTAGGCATTTACTACCCCAGTGGCCCTGAACCCTGAAGCACCGGTAAGCAGAAAGGACCCACAGCTTCGAGAAGCCTTCACGCCGGCTAGGGAGAATCCTAACCCCAAACCCTAAGCCCCAAGCCCTACTTGGAGGGTCTGGGGGGCTTAGTAAGTAGGTTAATAATGGAGATCTATATGGATTGAATGGGCTATTTACCTACTGACCCCCTGACCATCCAAGAAATGGGAAACATGAGTAAGATACCCACGTAAAACAACAACGACTACAATAACCCTGTCCAATTCAATTTCTATTTGAGTCTCCAGTATTGGGGTACCATGTAGGACTAACCCTGATCTTGGAAGCCCTAAGCCATAAATCCCGTCATATTCTGAAATACAAGCCCTGTAACCCTTAACCCTAAATTCCTACTGCAACGGCCTGGGTAAATACCAATATTTTTTCCTGAAGAAAGTACCTTAAATAGACTTCAACAAAATATTGGTGGTCCCTCGCCTCCCTCCGTCACATGATTCTTATAAGTCCCTTTGTAACCCAGCTTCCATTTCAATTTGTCCATGTCATGTTCCTTCCGCTTCTCCATCATTGGCGCAGTGTGTCTGGCCCATACCTGAACCCTCTAAATAATCTTCCGATCGCCCCTTTACGCCCCTATAGAACCCTTCTATGCCCCCTATATATCCCTGGCATAACCGATACGACCCTAAACCCTCCAAAGAGAGACGTAGAAGCCTTGCTTCCAGGTCTCCTGGTCGTGCAGAGAGATGCGACCATTGACCTTGCTTGTGGACATTTGGAAGCCACGACTCCAGCCGCTGGTAGCATTAGGGTTTAGGGATTAGGTTTTAGGGTTTTAGGGTTTAGGGTTTAGGGATTAGGGTTTAGGGTTTAGGTTTTAGGGTTTGGGGTTTCAGGGATTCAGGTTTAGGGTTTAGGGATGGGCTTCAGGGATTAGGGCTTAGGGTTTAGGGTTTCAGGGATTAGGGTTTAGGGATTAGGGCTTCGGATTTAGGGCTTAGGGTTCAGGGTTTTCGGGCTTAGGGTAGAATAGCTGTAAGAATACTGAAGATCATAATACCATTACTCTGATTCAATATCCATGTCTTGACTACCACTTCTAGTTAGATGAATATGTGTAGCTCTTAGCAGGACTGTTGCTGTGACTGTCGTTGGTATCAACGTGCATGCGAAGATGCGAAGAATATCTGGAATGGCTGGATCAATACGCAGAAGTTGTTTTCAAATCATCTTTCTTGAAGAGGTCCCATTACTCCAGAATTGAAGAAGGAAGTGGGAGCTGCTTTGGTCTTCAGGGCGTTTGGTAGGAAGCCCTCTATTTTGAGAAACCCCCAAATCACTGTGCGACTTTGCATCTAGCGTCTCTTTGCCAGGGTAAACCGGATGCAGAAGCTTTAGGGTTTGAGGGTTTCGGGATCTGAGGGTATTATTCCAGAAAAAGCCTGTCTGTTATACCTAAGAAATGCCTCCAAACCCTATTTCTAGTGTCGGCTACAGTATAGGGTTTAGGGTTAAGGGCTTTAGAATTCACTGCTCCTGGTTGTTGGCATACCACCAGTACCCTCATACAGGTGATCATCTCGGGGACCCCAAGGTAATCCCCTCATCTCAGCACAGCCCCCCACCCCACTGCTAATATTGAATATTCCCCATGTGGCGTGCTATGCTATACAGTGAATATTTGATATTTGGGGGGAGGGGGGGCGTTATATTAGGAATTGGAGTAATCCCTGCCCGTAGCTATGAAACCACATTAGTAATAAAGACTTCCATTCTAGCATCTTATGGTATCCCGGGAATCGGGACTCGTGGAGTACATTGTAGTAATGAGAAGACGTACCACGATAGCATATCGTAATGTGCTGGGAATAGTTTATGACTAGGGCTGCGTTCGTATTACTGTTGGTAGCTGGTACGGCTACTAGAGTACCCCCTAATCGGGTGACTCTGTCTATGCTTGGACAGGGCGATAAAGTTTGCGTGTGTAGAAACCCAATTATCGCTTAGGTCATTCCCCCCTACAGTAACTGTTACCAGAATGAGTAGTAGGGCTTATAATCGGCCATTCATATGGCCCCGTTAAGGACAGTTACTGTAAGGGGAATGAGCCAAGTTATCACCACTACTGTCATTGCTGTTCTTATTCTATTGTTGCATCTACGTGTGTTGTTACTTGTGATTGCTATTGTTGCTAAGATTGCAGCAATTCCCATGCCTGCGGCGCTCTGCAGTGTGAGAGATCTTGGGGTATCTCAGCGTGATTTGTGTTGTCTACACTGCTTATTCGGGACCCCATGTTCCGACATTCCAAATCCACACATATCCTTTGATGATATACTCCGAACTCTTAACCCGAACGCTACATACCCAGTGGGGCCCTAAGCCCTACGAATCTCTATATGCCCAGTTGAAACCTACAGCTTCCGAGGCACAATGTAGGGGCCTGAAGAATCATCAAAAAGATTTCTCAAATAGAATTTGAGTCGTAAAGAATTGTGGTGTAGACTCCCATTATAGGATATTCTATTAAACTTGGAGCATAAAGTATTAGGGGCCAGGGGTTTTGTGATTGCAGGGAAGGGCCCACACCTTCAACCTGATAATGCCCGATTTCATCAAATGAGCGAAAGTCTAAACTCTTTGAAGGCGGTTATGTATATGTATATATCGGGGACTGAGTGGATACTAGGAGTTTAGACTATAGCTCAAGTGGGACCCTGCCTTATCTGGAAGCTCCCTGGACATGATAGTATCTTTCAGCTTCTGTGATCCAAAGTAAAACCTTAAGAACTAGCTGAAATGGTGATGTCTACCAAGATTTCTGGGGACTTAGCTGTTTCCCAACCAAATGAAAAATTTCCTGAACCCTAAACCCAACTACCGTAAACCCGAAAACCCCAAACCATATACCCTGTACCCCAAACCCTACACCCTACACCTTTCCCCTCACCCTTTTCCCTAAACTCCAAACCCTATACCCTAAACCCAAACCCTACACACCAAACCCTGAACCCTACCGATTAAACCCCAAAGCCTAAAACCTAAACCCCAAACCCTAAAACCTAAACCCAAACCCTAAACCCTAAACCGTAAACCTTACCCATTAAACCCCAAACCCTAAAAACCTAAACCCCAAACCCTAAACCCTACCCATTAAACCCTAAACCTTAAACCCCAAACCCTAAACCCTAAACCCTACCCATTAAGCCCCAAAACCTAAACCCCAAACCCTAAAACCTAAACCCCAAACCCTAAACCTGCACATTAAACCCCAAAACCTAAACCCCAAACCCTCAAAACTAAGGTGAGTAGTATTTTATTTGGTGATACTATGGTACCCAATATAGAGGAAGATTATATCCTCCTTTTGGGGTATAGTATTATATAAGGAATATAATCTTACTAGGTTCAACCACCAAAAAAAACACTACTCAAGTGATGGCAAGGCAGCTCTGCTCCTTCTGGTCGCTGCCCTACAAAGAGGAGGGTTGGAGGTCGGCAGTGGTGGTTGTGGGCTCTTTAAAGCTTGTGGTTCGGGTTTAGGGTTTATCGTTTAGGGTTAGGATTTAGGGTTAGGGTTTAGGGTTAGATTTGGGAGTCAAGTCTTTAAAGCTTAGGCTTGCTTACTGGGACTTAGTAGGGAATGAGGGAATAGAATGCCTATAAAAACCCGATATAATGCATCATGTATTCCCTCCCTACTAGCCCAGTAAGCTTGGGGGTTGCGGACGAAGCCGAAACCTTCAGTGTTGGGAACCCATGTGAGCCATAGTCTAAACTCCTTAAAGGGGGGTTATATAGGGGGTTATATATGGGACTATTGTGGGGGTTATTAAGGGGGATACTAGGAGTTTAGACAATAGCTCATGTCTTAACTGAAATGAGTGTTGTTCACACGTTTGAGGCTTAGCAGAATGGAGCGGCTGACGTAATACCCTCATAACTTCGAAGGATAAATAATATTTTGCCATCAATTCCCAGTCCTCGACATGTGGCCCCATTTATACACCCTGATGGCAGATGACGCAGAAACCCATAAGCCGACCGGTCAGGCCACTGACGGTTGCTTTTGAGGGTTTACTTAGAGGGTCAGGGGGACTTAGTAAGTAGGTGAATAACCTCTATAACTCATACAGTAACCCTGATGATCCCCATAAACCAACTTACGAAGTCCCCCTTACCCTCCAAGCAGTGTGTGGTTGCACTCAGCATCCCTACTTGTGCTCACATAGAAACTGGTTCTGGGGAATTTCGAAAAAAGTCAGGGCTTTCTTTCTGGAAGTTCCTGTAGTGAGGTATAAATTCATTGGAATACATCTAGACTTCCTTGCCAAGGATCTCTGAGATGGATCCGCACCTGCTTGGGGGCATTTAAGTATGGCACCTTAAGTAGGTGTGTAGCGCTTTTTTGGGGTATAGCAGAGGTATGGAATCAAGGAAGGGCCGCAAGATTAAGGGCCCATGCTGGGGGCCCCTTTGTCCTACCCTAGAATATGAGGGCAACCTTGTTGTTTGGTATGGATGAAAGTAAGGAGCCTGCATGCAGGGCTATTGGGCCCTCTAGGTTCATTGGATGTTGCAGGCCCTGAAGTTGTTCTGGTTTCTCCTGTCGACCTACCTAAATCCTAAACCCCAGCCAGTACGCGAGAACGCGCCAGGGAACAATATTTGGGTCTCTTCCGACCACGCTGGGACGGAATCTACGTGGGCTACTGCCAGTATCTCCACAAGGCTCCCGGGCCAAAGTATCCCAAAACAATGCGGTTAATCCAGCCCCCCTAATAATGCTCCCCCGCCGTTCACAATAAATACCCCATGTATGTGGGGGAAGGTATTATCATCATGGTTGTTTTCAGAGGGGGTTATCATGAGTTGGGGATCTATACTTTGAGAAGGACACTCAGGGAATCCTATGGCAGTTTCGGGGCTTAGGGAATACTGCTGATGGATGAAATTTTGCACCACCTGGGGGCCCTAAATTATTGTAATTCCTAGGACTTTAGGGACTTAAGGTGGTGCAAGATTTCCTCCATCAACAGTATTAAGGGCGGGTAGTATAGACAGAGAATGTAGGAGGACCCCAATCTGAGTGTCATCAGCTCTTGTGATCACTATAATGGGTTTAGGGAATAATGGAGAATCAAATGGAAAATGAAATGGAACTGCTATTTAGGGTTTAGGGTTATATATGAGTGGGTGGAGGCCTAACCTAAAACATCCCAAGGCTCCGACTCATTTCAGTTTCTCTGAGTTCAAAAGATGCACCTTAACCCACGTATCGGCACGTAACGCTCCTTTACCTGCAAACCATGGCTGGTAGCTACAAGTACTACACAATGAGGAACTGCAAAAAAGAAAACTTTGCAACATTGACATCTCGCGTAGTTTCCCGTGTGCCCGTAGAAGCCCGAGTGGTGCAAGTTGTCGCCGTTTGTTCCAACCATGTAAGAGAGACATCCTGAAAGAATTCAGGCCAGAGAGATGCAACAAGAAGCGCAAGCCATACCATTCTATGGACATCTTTCCATTCGAAGACCTGTTAGCCCAAGACTTTTCAAATTTGGGGATGCATAGTAACAAAATGCTATTTAAGGGGAGCCTATGCCAAACAGTCACTTCACAACAAATGCGGAAGCAGCTGTTACTTGAGCTCTGCGTCCATTGAAATCTTCTGTGCTGGTAGTGGCAAACTGTGCCAACTGCTTGGTCGGATTAGGCAAGCGCTACTTGAGGCCTGCAGGATAGGAACACAGCTTTGCCCGAGCAGAGGCACAAACAGACCTGCTGTGTCCTGCGTAATGCTGGTTGGAAGCTTGTTCATCTGACCTGATAGGCCGGCAGATATCGCAACCCCCCTTAGGCCGCCCTCTCCAAAACACCATGTGTGTTTTCTTCTCCGTGTCGTGCGGCTTTTGCTGCAGCACCCTCTGGAAGCTGCTCATCTTTTACAACTTTGTGTTCCCGCTTTGCCGCATTTGGCTGAGGTAGGCTCTATTCCGAATTCTGAAAGACTTATATTCTGCATGTCTTGTGCCCGACCTTATTTCTAGAACTCTGAACAATCATTGTTATCAGCCCCCAACAGCTACTTACAATACATCACTCCCAAAGCTTTATTCCAGTTAAACAGGCCTCCATATTACCCGCCTGAAATGGTAGTTCCCAAAAAAAAGGACCTTACTATGGACTCCCCTATGGTACGGTCCTCTTTCTAGGTACCCTGAAAAGGGGCGCCTCATTTCTGGAAGCCCCCAAAACCATGTCAAAGTCCATCCACCCATTGAAGTTCTCTTACTGCACAGGTGCGGCCAGGGGCATCCATGACGCAGAGCTTCGCCTAACCTTGGGTTCATGTTTGCTGCGGCGGTTTAACTTACTAATACGATTACTAACACTTTTACTATCATCGCCGCTAAAACTTGCGCGCGAACCCTGTCGCTGATTTATCGTAGTAATAGTAGTACAATACTAATGATCGTAATAGTAACAATAATGACAACCCTAATGCTCATCATCCAAGTAACGTGATGCAAGGCAGGCTGAAGCCTGGCGCGTAGAATGGCGTTGAAGTAATTGGGAGCCGTTTAGTAGAAGCAACAAAACTGCAAGCGACAACCAACATAACATTATAAAAATCTTTGGATATTGTAGCGGCCAAGCTCGCATACTACAACTCGTAAACCAAAATCAAATCTGCTTAGATGTCCAATTATAATGCCTTCTCTTCAACCGTCAGAAGACTAAACCATTATGCCTCAACTCGAAATCCTAGCATCACAGCCAGGTTCCCAAACCCCACCATATGAGTGCCGCGACAAAGGAAGGGAAGCTCTGTCTGGATCACATACAGGCCAAGAGTGCTGCTGGTGGTGGGTTCCCTTGAGGGCGACTATGACTTCATCCCAGAATTTGTGCAAGACTAATAATAATGGTAAGAAGAGTAATAACAGTAATATAGGGATAAAGGAAAAGAAAATGGAAACTACTACATTATAATAGGGTATATATTGGGGTTACAATCCCCATTAAGTAGATAGAATATGGGGTATGTGTGGATCTTATTCTAATATACGGACAGCCATATTCTATCTAATTGGGGGACTGTAGCCCCAATATATTATACTAGTTGCCATATTCTTTTCCCATTATCCCTATATATCCCCAATATAACCCCAATATTACAGTAGTTTCCTTTCTATCTTCCCTTGTCCCTATATAGCCCCTAAAGCCTAAACCCTTCTTCTAGCAACCTTCCACAGGAGATATTTGCGGTTCTTTCCTCCTGATGATTCTCGGCAGCACGCGGTCTGCCAAAGATGGTCTCCAAAGTGACGTGAGCTATAGGCTAAACTCCTTAAGCGGGGATCATATGAGCTATAGTCTAAACTCCTTAAAGGGGGATTACATAGGGGACTATATAGGGAATTACTATAGGGGCTATTAAGGGGGATACTAGGAGTTTAGACTATAGGGTTTAGAGTTTGCACTTCTCCAAGGGGGTTATATACGGGCTGAAGGGTCCAGGTCAGCCAAAGTGTTCGACCTAGAGCCCAGATCATTTCCCCCGCAGCACAACAAACATTTGCTCCTAGCCTAAGCCCTGCTCACCCGAAGCCACTACTTGGAGGGTCAGGGGGACTTAGTAAGTAGGTCAATAACTCCCATAACCCATATAGTAACCTTACTTATCCCCATTATTAACCCACTTACTAAGTCCCCCTGACCCTCCAAGTACCCCAAAGCTTCCAACCCGAACCCCGAGCTTGGAGCGGGGCCCCGAAGTTACATCTTGGGTTATATGAGTAACCTAAAACGGTAATAGGGATAGTTTGGGTAACAGTTTATATTAGGGGTCCTATTAAGGGCTATATTATATAACCATATTATAATTATTATCCAACTGTTACTGAGGAGGGGCAGTACCCAAGGGATAGTTATATGTTCTGTTTTGGAACTGATATACTTATGCGTATTTTTATGCAATTTGGGGGGACCACCCTGTACGTCCAATCCCGAGGACTACGGCACCCTGTGGGCTTTGGTCCTACAGGCCCGCATCGGGGTCCCAGCTTCCTTGGTGTTTCGCAAATGCGGGAAGCAGGGTTGGGGTTAGCGGTTCTCTGCGAGGCTTGCCTAAACCGTCAGAGCAGGTAAATCAATGATTGCAATGGCCCAAAATCCTAGAAAACAGTCTGAAAGCTCGTCCTTTTGCATGATTCTGCGGGTCCAGGTAATTAGGAATGCATAGGATGAAGGGCACCAGTTTGGAATTGAAGGTCTGGGGCTTTTTGCACGAGACATTCACTGGGGCCGTCCCACACTGTGACAGTGGCTCTGGTGAGCAGTAAGTATTCCGACAAAACGTTTACACTCGTAAACTTTAAGCCTCTATCATTAGTTTCCCTTGCTTATGGAAACTAACGTATATCAGGACCTCAAAGCCACAACTCAAAGATCCGCCTCGCAGATCTATCTCCTGCACAAATAAGAAGGCAGGAGATGTAAGGCAAGCCAACATTAAACCGATCCTGAACCCGAGGCCTGCAGGGATCATCCGATGAATTTGGAAGGATACTGAAGATAAGCAAGGCACCTGCGCAAGGATGACGCGCACAAATCCAGAAGCATGCCGATACCCGATACCCCACACCGAATACACGTCAAGATGCTTGCTATAAAGCTCCGATGTGCTAACCACAACCCATTCGAAGGGACCCTTTTTGGCTAGTTACGAGGAATTTATGGAAACCCACTTAACCCTAATTCCTTGGGTTCCTTGCTTGCAGATGAACTCTCTGGAATTTCATACTCTCAGACCACTGGACGCCGTGACAGTTCCCGAACCAGCAGTGCGACGTTTGTGCCGCGAGCCCTATGCAGTTCTACAGATCCCCATGTGTAGCCTAATAATGATGTATTCCTCTCCTGAATAAACCGACCCTTATACAGTTCTACATAGCCCCATGTGTAGCTCAATAATAGTCTTCATGTTATGAGTTTAGGGAAATCCCCCTACGCTTGTTTGGGTGTCTTCTGACAGGACCCTGCTCCGATAGAGGCCGAGACTGTGTCATTGTTGAAGATGCTTTGAGGGTTAGGGGTTGCAGTCCCGATAGAATATGGGTTGTATTATTGGGTTATAACTGGATAATGGACAAGAAAATAGAAACTACTATCTTAATAGGGTATATATTGGGTTATAGTCCAGCTTCAGTAGATAGAGTATGGAGTATACGGGGAGCTTTACTATGATATTGGCCACATTCTATCTATTTAAGGGGGACTACAGGGTTGAGGGCTTACGCTTTGGGGTTGAGGGTGCAGGGTTGAGGGTTTAGGGCTGTGTTGAATGGAGAATCAAATGGAAAAGAAAATGGAAACTGGAGTTACATGTGTTTTATCGAGTAGTTACCAGCAGAATTCTGATTATTTCCCTCAAGGTCCAGTATACAAGAGCTATGTAGTTCCCTGAACCCTAAACCCTTTGAGGTCATTATGTTGGCAGTCGTAACATAGGCTTCGCAGATTACAGGGTAATTACGTGCTGTGGACCCTGTTGGTGTAGGTTCTATTGTCTATCCTACTGAAACCCAGAAAGAACATGCAGCTTTAGCCTTCACATGTTCAGGATTTAGTTGATTCGTATACGGAAACCCAACAGGAAATATGAAACTATAGTTTGGGTAATGCCCCCGCTCTGCGACAGTTGGGTAATATTTAGAATTTAGTTGTATATAACCCTTGATGTAACCCCGAATGTAGACGGTTACAGGGTGGGGGCAGTACCCAAACTATAGTTGTGAAGTGACTGATATCCCAAGAGTGAACCAGAAGAGTGATCTTGACAGTTTTTCGCAGTTTGGGCGTTTGCTTTTTGATTCAGGGACCTATGGTTCAGGGTTTGGGGCTTTGGCTTTTTTGGCTTAGGGCTCAGCACCTAGAAGTCTGGCCTCTTACGGGGCGGAGCAGTTTCTGATGACTCTTACTTTTTCCTTTGGTGTTCTACAAGGGTGCCTACTCCTGAGGCTTTGATTCAGAGGAGGCATCATTTGTTGTTTAGGGTTTAGGGTCTGGGGTTTGAGGTCTAGGGCCTGGGGTCTTCGGGGGTAGGGCCAGGGATACTCTTCGAAGACATTTCCTTCTAACAGCCCCTTTGTCATCTTTTCGTTCCCCGGGACGTTGAGTACCTCTCTCAGAGGGTCTACATGCTCGCGGGCGCGCCTTATCTTACCCCCTGTTGATGTAGGATTTGAGTGAGGCTGCGAGTGGACTTGCTTGGCTAGAATGGAGATTCTGGCCCCGGTTTGAGATACAGCATGCCCCCCTTGCCTGGCGCGAGGAGTCATTCATAAGAAGGGTTGGGGAGAGTGTCTGGTAGCGGGTCTAGTTCCTTGTATACCAGAATTATGGTGTTGGTATCTCACATAGACGTCAAAGTGATATCAGTAACTCTTCGGGCTTCTACATTCTGGGGATGCCACACAGAAATCGCAGGTGGCTTTGCAAAGCCTGCTCGCAGCATCAGTGCCCAGTACCGGCGAGGGCGCAGCAGGGACAAAGCACATCAAGGATTCGCCGGCTGAGGGCAAAAGTCCCCCTTAAGTAGATAGAATTGCTAGATAAGGTTTTAGGCTTTCGGGGCTATATAGGGACAAAGGAAGAAAGAATGGAAAGGAAAATGGAAACTACCATAATATATTGGGGCTACAGTCCCCCTTATGTAGATAGAATATGACTTTGGGTATGTTATAATAAGATCCCCATATACCTAATAGTCTATCTACTTAAGGCGGACTCTACCAGTAGGGTTCAGCGCTTGGGTTTAGGGCGCGTGTGCCAGTGTTACGTTTAAACGTATATCTACATGGCATCCATATCTATATCTGTTTCTATACCTACGTCAATTTGTATCCAGATAATGTGTGCAATTATGTATGTAGGTACGTACTGCATGCTGCAAACGTATGTCTGCATGCGTGCCCATATTCTTGTATGGATATTATTGGAAATGGGCAGCATCCTAACCCTAAAACCCTAAATCCTTAAACCCTTGTCCCCTAAACCAAAACCCAAGGTTTGTCGGGATGCTACTATTCAAGGGAACCTCTACCGCCGTGCTCCAACACCTTCAGAATCCCGAGGGTCACTTTCGGGATTTGAGGCCTTGGGGTTCAAGATCAGGGAGACTTAGGAAGTAGGTTCATAATGGGGATAATAATTAGGGTTACTATCTGGGTTATAGGGGTTATGAACCTACTTGCTAAGTGCCCGTGACCCTCGAAGTGGGGTTATGGATCCTAAGGACAGGGGATTGGGATAATGGAAAAGAAAATCGAAACCACTATAGTATGTTGGGGTTATATTGGGGTTATTTTGGGACTTGAGGCCTTGGGGTTCAAAATCCAGGACCATTAGATGAAAGCATATCAAAGCCTCAAATTGCGTTTACAGCGCCGCAATGATGCGTCTCGCAAACCTGGGAAATACTGCTGAGACATTTTCTACAATTAGTATAACCTAAAAAGCCACATTGTCCGCAGATCTCCCGAAATTGAATCTACTTGCCAAGTTCCCCTGACCCAGACCCCTGATTGTAAACCCCCTCCCCTTAATAATCATTACAATAGGGGTCCGGGTCCTAAGATTCAGGCCATTAAAAGGAGGGGGTTTATGAATCATGGGTCTACATTAGCTCTGACACCCTCTTCACGAGAGAATCGCTTCCCCTTACTGCTCAACACGCTCGCTCATGACGTTAAGACACCCATATAGATGTAGTGTGTGTGTGTGTGTACGTATGCGCGTACAGCATATGGATGTATACTTGTATGAGCCGACATACATGCGTACACATGTGTCTGCATATCTATATATCTGTACATATGTGTATGCATGAGTGTGTGCGCAAGCACATATTGCATACAAATATTTATACATGCATATGTACATCTGTGGTCTCGTGTGAGGGTTTTTGCTCTTGGGGGTGGGGCAGAGTAAATACTGGAGACTTACTTATGGCAGGTTTTAGGGCTGCTCGATCTAAGAACTTCCCTGCAGAGCTCCGCAAGCTGCTCGAGAGGACGGAACAAGCCGTGATTCTTGAGAGGAGCCTAAGCACCACCTGGAGAAGAAGATCTTCACGGCACAGTACGAATACAGGGAGACCTGGCTTCAAGCAAAGTTACTCGACTGTCTCGTTGAAGCCTCAACGGCATGTTTTTTGAGGGCATGGGGTTTGGGGCCGAGGTTTCAGGGACGCATGTTTGAATATCTGGCGGCGGGCCCGTGACACAACTGGTTGCGGCTTCCCTGTTAACCATGATGCCTTCTCAGGATAGCGGTCCCAACAAGACGTATTCCTGTCGGACTGGTACAACATGTTCGCCCACATGTTTTCAGGTATGTAACAGCCCATGTATGGTATGTCCGTACATGCTGGAACGTATATACATGTATTCAGTGATAGAGTGATACATTCACCTGCAAGCAGAAATAGCAGTTTCGAGACGCAGGCATCTGCATCAATGTTTGCTGCACCAGACTCACGTATCGTCAGACCAAGAGGCTTGGGTATAACAAGTGGGTTTCGGATGTAGCTAACTTTACCTGGACAGGGTCTCAGGTTGAAACCATGGGCCCCTAGCACGGGCCCGTAACCCTGGGATCCTTTGTACCTATGATATACCCTGTATGTACCCTTAAGGTCCCTATAATCCCTCTCAGGCCTCCACACTGCATTTTCCATGCCCAGAATGCGGGCAGACAAGGAAGGCTTTGCGATATTGCAATAATGCCATATGTCTACAATCATTGATGCAATATCCTGTTGCTGTCTTTCTATACTTTGAAGTTCTTATGGCTATTTCTGGATGAGGGAGGCTTTGTGGACCTTTGCACTACTACATAGTTAAAATGCCATCTACAGCTTTAGTTATATTATGACGACTATTTCATCATTACTGCTGTTACGACGGACTTAATATCACTTACCTCTTTTAGTAGATGATGATTACTGTTTCTACTGCTCTTACTACAACAAGCACTTCTTTTTAAATAACCGCTGATGGAGGAAATCTTGCACCACCTTAAGTCCCTAAAGTCCTAGGAATTACAATATGTTAAGGCCCCTAGCTGGTGCAAGATTTCACCTATCAACAGTATTGCTTGACGAGGAAGGCTTCGTGGACTTAAACTACACCTGCGAGCTGGGGGACTGCTACGTGCGGCCTTGGGGCAGCAGATTCTTTTTCACTGTTGCGGTCGCAGAGGGATGTAGTCTAAACTCCTTAAAGGGTGTTAATATATTACGAGAGCTATAGTCTAAACTCCTTCAAGGGAGTTATATAGGAGATTATATAGGGTTTAGGGTTTAGGGTCTAAACTCCTTAAATGGCGTTATGTAGGGGATTATAGGGAAGCATTATCGAGGTTATAAGGGGGATACTAGGAGTTTAGAGTATAGCTCACATAGGGATGTGTGGATTTGGGTTCTCTAGGAGCTATATAAGGATGTTATATAGGGCACTTTCAGATTGTAGCGATTCAACGCCACTTGGTTCAAATGCTGGAGTGGATTGAACTCGAGCAGCTTGCAACAAGAAGCGCCGCCACAATGTTGAGTTGGTCGTGTTTTTGATCGGGTTGGGGCGTAGATTTCGTGCAAAGACTCCAGCAGATAAGGTTCCGTCATTGCGTGGTTGGAGGCACTTATATCAAGGATGGTCAGGTAGGTATGCAGCCTAAAACCATAACATTCTTGAGAGTAGGCTGAGGGTTCTTCGGTTTAGAGAATGCCTGTCATCTTGACCTGAGCTTTGCTGCACTCAGTTGTAGGGATGCGGCCTCAGGGCAGTCAGCAGTCTTGCACTGGCAGTGGCTTGACAAGTGCTGTTGAAAGACATTTTTGTTTTTTTTTGCAAACATGATGCAGAGACCTTTGGCCCCATTAGCCCTTACCCCGAAAAACTTTCTGCCTCTAGACAGGTGCGAGTCACACAAGAAGCTAAGTCAGGTGTATGACTCAGTGGTGTAGCTCTGGCTGTAGCATGCAATTTTCGGCAGTTCGCTCGAGGCTTGCCAGGATTATATCAATTGAACCACGAATATCCAAACCTCCCCTGCGGAAGTGCTGAGTACAATGCTTGCAGTACTTGAACAAGCAACAATACCTGTAACCCAACTTACCCAAAGGTTAATACTAATCATTGCCCCCTAATAATTAGGTATGACTCATAAAACTTCATTTGATTGGGGCTGCAGGTATAGACCCCATGGTAGGCTACTCCCAACGCCCCCCGGCGTTGGCGAGCCATTCACCCCCTTGGACCTGCCCTCGGAATATCAGGAACGGTACAGTTGATACAGTTGATATCACGCAGCCTGCGTGACCATAAGTACCCTAAACCTTTTGAATCATGGTTTTACAGCACATTAAGTCATTAAGGTCATGCATGATTTTTAGTGTCGAGGGTCGTACTGTAATTAGTACAGCACCTTTGAAAACGTACTCGGAGGTTTAGCCGCAATGTGAAGTCAAGGCTTCGAGTAGACCACGCTCAGAGTGGCAACTTCTCCGAGCAGATGGCGTGGGTCGAGTACACAGCCTCCAAGCCGGGCGAGGAGGGTCTCAGGGACTAGGGTTTAGGGTTTAGAGTTTAGGGCTTAGGGTTTAGGGTCCAAGGACCTAAACATAGTATTGTGATATCAGGGGATTGAGGGTTTGGGGTTGCGTGAATAGTTTGAACCCGCTTGGACACTTGGACCTTCAGGGAGTGTGTTGGGATTCAGAATTCAGAGGTAAGGCAACCAGATTCTACAATGGATGCGCTGGATTGCTGTTATGAATTGTCTGTGCTTTTCAAAGTGTAACTTTGGGAAAGAGGTTTCATCCGTGAACTGCAGGAAGGATCTTTTCCTAAAGAAATGGGGGCACTGAGCAGAGGCATTAGCAGGGGCTATGCAGACCTGGTGCGGGAACTTCAGCGTGGAGCATCACACCATTCCAGTTGTGACGAACCATGCCCCCCAAGGTCCCTAAGAGAGGCGGGGGGTAGTATCGGGCAGGGGGTACTTGCAAAATGTTCCTTCAGCTTGGAAAGCTTGTGTAAGATTCATTTATCTACTGAGGGCTTGTGCCAAGCATGCACGTCTACTCGAGTGCCGTGCTCTATGTCCACAGGTGGGCCAAAAGGGAAAGAACACATCTAAGTCTAACACATGCGAACATGTGGGCAATTGGAAATGCCGGTGAGAGAGGGCACGGCTATTACTATTACCATTACCATTACTATTACCATTACTACTACTGTTACTAATAATTACTGTTACTATTACTCTTACTCTTACTGTTACTATTACAGGTATTACTGCTATAACTATTGCTACTATTATTACTACTGCTGTTACTCTTGCTATTGACCTTCCAAGTAGGGTAGTAGGGGAGCCCCTGAAGGTTTGAGGCAGCAGCGATTGTCTCAGTGGTTTGGGGTTTAGCACTTGGCATGTTTGTTTTGGGGCCGTTCGTTTTTGAGAATTTTGCTACAACGTACGCCAAGGAATCCCAGTAGTTGACGATTCTTCTGTGGAGGGGACCACGATTTTCGGAAACTCCCACATCCTTCAAACAGCTGAATCCTGATGCAGTCTACAGAATACAATGTTCTGGCAATGGAAGCTTGAAAGGCAAGGTCTGATGCTGACAATTCTCTCGAGCACCCCTAAACCCTAAACCCTATGCAATGCGAGGCTACCATGAGAATCGGCTTTAGACCGCTCCTGCTAGAATTCGGCATGGGCGTGAGCTTTGACGCGAAAGCCTTGAAGCCCGTCAATCCTGAACCCTAACGTCTGTGTGTATCTGTATGTATGAGCTATAGTCTGAACTCATTAAAGGGGGTTATTGAGGGGGATACAAGTTTAAACCATAGCTCATATGTACCTACCCTAAACCGCTAGCTGCCCTACCGCAAGGAGCCATTGCCTTTCGACCTTGGCAGAAATGAGTGGGGCTGCCCCAGGACTTTTAGCGCCAAGGTGTTTGGTTTAGGGTTTCTTAGTAAGGAATGGAAAAGAAAATGGAAACTACTATATAGTATTTCCAGTTTAAGGTTTAGGGTTTAGGGCCAGGGGGACTTAGCAAGTAGGCTAAAAATGAGGGTAATTGGGATTACTATTTGGGGTATAGGAGTTATTAACCTACTTACTAAGCCCCCCTGACCCTCCAAGAAGTTGTCTGGTTCTTAGCATCGAATGGAGGAATCGCACAAGAAATTGAAACTATTGCATGGTTTAGTGTTATTAGTGCTGAATCAAGTCTGAGACTTCCAGATTCTGTTGGCAGTTTTCCTACATAGGGGACCGCAATATATTCCCCAAAGTGCTATAGTCCTTATAAAGCTTGTTATACGGACCCCCCCCAAAAAAAAAGAAAAGTACCAGAAATGTTGCTTTCTTGTGACCCCGATGGTGATTTGCATTATTGGCAACACTTGTGTTTCTAATTTGCTGACCTAGTAGGGAACGCACAAACGCACGCTCTCGGGAGCCGCCATACATAATTACACATTTTGTGAGGTGCATCGGCTGTCAGAAGTCGCTTACTAGGGGCAACCTCTGACCCGAAGCGGATGATGTAGTGCAATCCTCAGATGTCAGAAAAGCTGAATACATAAATATATATATATATGTATACAGATATATGTGTATATATATGGATATATATATATATATCTGTCGTTTTGGGGGTGCAGGCGGTGGGTGGGCACTGTGGGATTGCCGTATCTGAGCGTGCCTAAACGGTCCATTCAAATAGGCATTTAGCAGACTGGACTACTAGGGAAAGATGTTGGCAGCCAAAAAATCACAGAGCATGTGCCGCAGGTCGAAGAGTGATTGGATGAGTCCGGTGAGGGGTTTGGGCCCAAAGACATCTTGGGGATCTTAGATGATAAATGCATACACAATTGTAATCCTCTCCCCCTAACACTCAACCCCCCACCCCCCCTAATATTAAATACCCCCAGTGTCTAATAGCGTACCATACTGGGGAGTATTCAATAATATGGGGTGGGTGGTTGATATTAGGGGGAGAGGATTATGCATTCATGTGTCTGTATATATATATATATCTCTGCACAAAAGGAAGGAGTGCGCGGCCTTCTGAGTGAGAACCCTAGGACCCCTAAATAGGGCAAACCATAGAAGGATCCACGGCGCTTCTTGAAATGCCCATTCAAAAGCTTCCCCGCCAGTCTGTCTCATATGAGCTATAGTCTAAACTCATTATAGGGGACGACTATAGGGGTTACTAAGTGGGATACTAGGCGTGTAGTCCCTAAACCCTATACTATAAGGGTAACTAGGAGTTTAGACTATGGCTCATATGCAGACCCTAGGGCCCTAGGAGTCTACCCTAGCAGGAATCCGGCCTGCGACCATTTTCCAGACTTCCTGCTGCTGTCGCAGGCGTCACCCGGTCCTCTACAAGTGTTGGGTTTCCAAACCGGAAGCCCCTTCGGGGAGCCTTTGTGCATGAGTTGCAGTATGTTTAGGGCTGTACAGGGGGTACGCTCGTTTTTGCAACTCCCCTTTGTGTCTCTTTACGGAAACAGGTTCGCGCTGGACAAGCGGCCGACAGAATCTCTTCAAAGCACGGCTACTAGAATTTGGAGCCCAGCCAAACCGCAAAAGGCCTACTACTTGGAGGCAGGGGGACTTAGTAAGTGGGTTAATAATGGGGATACTCAGGGTTACTATATGGGTTATAAGGGTTATTAACCTACTTACTAAGTCCCCCTGACCCTCCAAGTACATCATCCTCAAAACCACGTGCATGTGGTTCTGTCAAGACAAGATATTCACACTCTCAGAATTGACGTGGTGCTGAGACTGTACTACAGCAGTTGTGAACAGTCAGATGATAATGTAGACTCGTGATTCATAAACCCCCTCCCCTCAATAGGGATTATTATAGGGATCCTAAGATTAAGGCCCTTAAAGGGGGACTGTTATTAATCTTGGGTCTACATTAGGCATCATCCACTGCTGGGGGCATCTAGGCGCCACCACCATCCTGTCTCCACGGCAAGGCCAAGTGTTTGGAGACCTCATATGAGCTACGGACTAAAGTTGGGGTGGGGGGCCCCTGTAGGGGAATATATAGGGTTTTAGGGTGGACCTATTAAGGATAGATTAGAACTTGAGTCCAGGGCTCATATGATCTGCAACTCCCTGCGTAATCCTGAAGAATGCATTTAAAAGGTCATATGATTGAGTGTAAAAATCCTTGATGACCCTATTTTTGTACCAAGACCCCAAAGGATTTTTAGTGTCCACCACGAGTTCCCAACCTGTTTTTTGCAACATTTCTCAGTTGCACCAGTATATTCCAGGATCTCAGGTGATATGAGCTGTAGTCTCAACTCTTTACAGGGGATGATATAGGGGAGTATTATAGGGGCTATTAAGGGGGATGCTGGGAGTTTACACTATAGCTCATATTGCCTTCCCCTTAAGAAGCAAACATGGAAGCATCCATCGACCCCAACACCCTCTGTCTTTGATAGCTGAGGTCCTTGGAGCATCTCCTGTGAGTCGATGAGGTTCGTAGTCACCTCCCCCTAACACAAATCCCAGGTGGGGAAAACCTAAGCTATGACCCAGCAATATCCTCTAGTCTCTTCTGAAAATTCTAGACAGCGCCATCGTGTCGTACTATACCTGTCAAGTATTCCAGCCCTGTTTAGAGTTTAGGGATCCCCGAAACATGGAGAATCAAATGTAAAACAAAGTAAACTGCTATTGTTTAGTTGCATAGGGGGTTTCACTTCCCAAAACATGAAGATTCCCTCCAGTATATACCAATACCGAAAGTGGATTGTTTGAACTTGGACGGGGTGGGATGGGGGCAGTCACTAGGGGGAGGGGATCAGTCATACAGTTGATGGAGCAAATCTTGCAGCCATCGAGACACCGAGGGTTTTCGGAGATCCAGAGCATTTCGTACAAGTGCTCGGTCATTCTCAGGTGGACTAAGGTTTGTGTGGAGTTGCAAGTAATTCAAATGGTGTTTAGGGTTGAGGGTTAGGCTTCTTTCAGGCGACCCCGATTCCAGAAATGTCAACGCCTTCCCAATTCAAGTCGTCAACCAGGAGAGAGCATCTACGGGCTTCAGGAAGAGCTCTTAGTGGGAGTGAGGACCCTTGTAGCTTATGGCGGTAATATAACGGCCAGTTAGGTATGTCAGGGGATATAAGCACTATACATAGGTCATATGAGGTATTGGGACTAGGGGTCCTGTCTGGGGCCCCTCCTACAACCTTGAAAGATCATGTATCCCAGCTCTTCCCAGATTGTGAGGTGTCCTGAAAACTAGCTCTTAAACTTCTGCTTGTTCTAACCCCTGCCTGACTAAACAACAAAACATAGTTCTGGGAGGTTCCAAGGCAGATTCAAGATTTGCTCCAGACAGTATGAGACCCATGATTCCGTGGGGCTTCAGATGATCTTTTGTGACTGCAGCAAGGGCTTCAATTAAGTTACCACACTTGTGAAGTGGGTTTAGGGTTTAGGGCTTACTTGTGAAGTGTAGTGATTAATGGGCTTCCTTCATGGAAACCACATTGACGACTTCACACCAACTTTTTTTCTTTTGTAGGTTTGGCTTTTTCGCATTCTTCATGGTGCCACTGCATGGGGGGGGAGTCAACAAGAATTTTTCATTTTTTGACGTATCTCAGCTTCCTGGAGGGCATAGTCCACTTAAGTAGATAGAATATGGCCTTGGGGATACTATAGTAAGGTCCCCATATACCGCATATTCTATCTACTCAAGGGCGACTACATGTTCCCCCAGACCAACATGAACACTGTCTAGCCCCCTGTGACAAGCACTTGGGTCGAGGGTTTAAGGGTAGTCTTGACAGGACCCTTCTTGGAGGTTTGATGTTACTATGCGAAGAACCCTGAACCCTAAACTCTTCACCGCAAAGCCCTCATCCTAAACCCGGTTTAGGGTTTAGGGTTTAGGGTTTAGGGTTTAAGGGTTTAGGGTTTAGGGTTTAGGGTTAAACCCTAAGCGTATGTGTATGGTTTAGGGTCCAGGATGTAACCTTAAACCGTGCGACCTCATCAAGGCGTCCCGCCTCAGAGTCAGGGTTGAATTCACTGAAGATGTGATGAATCGGTTAGGTGGACCCCCCCCACAATGTAATAGTGGTGTAGTAGGGATACATGAGGACCCTGATATTATCGACAGTATCCCTTGCAGTCCTAAACCCCCTACCCTAAAGCCACTATTACTGGGTGCGGGTCCACCTGAGATCAATCCCAAAAACTTGGCTGACTTCTGCTCAGTTCAGGGGCTCTACAAGAGTGAACGATTGGAGTCTAAATGGGATATGGCCTAAACTCCTTAAATGGGGGAGTACATTGGGTTTGGAGTCCACGTAAAGTGGTATATAATAGGGGAGTATGATGAGGGTTATTGCGGGGGATACTAGGAGCTTAGACTATAGCTAGGAAAAAATTCTATTGTCATGGTCCTAGGCTTCTTGTAGAATTCAGACTATTCAAAGGTACCTGGAATAGACTTCAAGATCATGTTAGGGAGTTATTTAGCCCATACATCCTATGGGTTCAATAAGGAAGGCTTACACCATGATTGGGGTGGTACTTCATTAAGGGCATTATGTGTCCTTGAAAATTAAGCTTGGACCTTAGATCCTTGACCCCTTTGGGATTACCGAATATTTCTGTTGCAGGTACATAAGGGTTAACCCTTAGTGGGGGTCCTAAGTGCCAGGTAGATGCAGAATCTCCATTGTGGAGGAAATGTTCTCCTTGTGTTCGTCGTACTGGGGATGATCATCTTGCTGGGTTCAACCAACAGAAAAGAGCTGTTGACTTGTGCAGAAGCTACTCAAGTCAAAGTTGGTCTCACCATTACGGGACCAACCGCCCATGTAGCGCGAAGCGTGGAGGTTCGCGCTCACCCTCAGGGTCCAAATTCTGACCTGCTGAAGGTTCCTGAAATGGAGCTTCAAGGGAGTGTATATATATATATATGTATATAGTCCCCCGTAAGTAGATAGAATATGGCGTATATGGGGATGTTATTATGACTTACCCAAAACAGTATTCTGTCTACTTAGGGGTGACAATATATATATATATATCGTGTCCTATAGGGAGTAGTAGCATTTAGGGATTTCCAAAATTACGGGTCCTTTACTCCGAGTCCCTATAATCAGGATGACGGTTTATGGAGGTCCATATTGCAAAACCACGTTTCTGGAAACCCCAGATGAAGCTGAAAAACTCAAGATGTCGAGACCTACCAAAAGAGGCTAGTTAGTATAGTACCCCAAAAACGGGATACATGGCACGCACTTTCAGTAGGTACACCTTGGCTCTCCTGCTATGGCTTCTCATAGCGGTAATGGTGAAGTGGCATACCGGGAAACATATGAGCTATAGTCTAAACTCCTTAAAGGGGGTTATATAAGGGACTACTATAGGGGTTATTAAGGGGGATACTAGGAGTTTAGACTATGGCTCATATGGAAATCGCGCAACTGGACCCTGAGGCTTACCAATACTCCCAGCTGCATCCGAACAAAGGACATGAAAAGTTGGTGGCGGTCAGAAGCAGTAGTAATAGCGATAGCAATGACAATTAACGGTACTAGAAATGTCATTTGTCATGGTGATTGTTTTCCTTTGGCGACCCATCCTTGTAGCTTGTTAGTAAACCTCTGGTCCCTAGCGAAGGACGGTAGGGAGCTTACGGGTTATTTGGTGGTTCAAGAGGGCTTAGTAAGTAGGTTACTAAAGCCCAGAATCCATGTAGCAACTCTAAGTATCCCCATGATTCACCTACTTACGAAGTCTTCCCTTAAACCCTAACCCTAAATGATATATAGAGTCTTCCACTTTCCCATATAGTAACTCTAAGTACCTCCATTGTAGAGCTTATAGGTTATGGTGCTTTTCGTCAGGATCCCTTCTTCATTCGCTACACACACCATGAGGATAGTGTGGAAGTCTGAAGGATTTACCGATTTGCCAGTATGATGGTCTGAGATTCTCCGTATGATTATATGATATGGCATGAAGATGTTGCAGAAGCCTAAGTAAGTACCAGTATTGTGTTCTTAGATTCTTTGTATAATTATATGGCATGAAGATATTGTAGAAGCCTAAATAGTTACCAGTATTATGTTCCTAGATACTTTGCATGATTATGGTAACTTGAAGATCATATTGTCATAATTCAGGGTCTATATTACCTTCGTGTTGGAAAGCCTTGTTGAAGCGGCCAAGGCACGGCAAGGAGGGCGCTGTGGTGACTGTGGAAATCCGGGCGTTCGGTGCTAAGACGCACTGTAGGCCTGCAACGTCTAAGTTGCAGCTCTCGGAACAGTTGGAGCTTCTCTGGACTCTACACCAAATCGCGTGGCGCAGGAGGGCCTTCTGAGGAATTCCAAGGGACCAGAGTAGAAATGGTGGTTTCTTTGAAAAGGGTGACCCCAATATGGACCCAAAAAATATTTTTATCCTTATTATTGGGATCCCCAAAAAAGGTACCCCTACTCTTGGGAAACCCCAAAGGTGGGGCGAGGCCTCTATCTCTATTCACAAGCTCAGGCGAGATACCGTGAAGGACCTCAAGTCCAAGGCGGGCTGCAGGGCTTCATGGCAAGACGCACGCGCAGGAATGGGTAGGCTCCTGATATATTTAATATTTTCCCTAATGGCTTTAATAGCGGACCATATGGACTAATATGTTTCAATGGGTTTTAGGTGCCAACCTAGAGAAATGGTTCTTTTATTTTGCCTCCCAAATAATAGTAACCATGGTCGCCCTCCCAAGAAATAATGGATATGGGACATGGTTCTTAATAATGGAAAACCCTAAACCCACATATTAATAATAATAACAAAAAGAATGGTCGCCCTCCACCCCAAGAAATCATGGATGCTGAAATGGGAAATGGTTCTTGTATTTTCCCGCCAAGATAATAATAATGGTCCCCCCCAAGAAGAAATTCCGCCCCCCTATCCCCCACCCTCCCCCCTTACTCCCAGAAAGATATGGTCGGGAATGGAGAATGTTTCTTGTATGAGGCGGCCCTTGTGCTTGTTTTATAAGACATTCATGAATGAAAATAAAAACTGTGGTAGTGGTAATATTACGCACCATCCAAAAAGCAATCTCCCGCCCCAGGAAAAAATTTGAACATGCGTTCCAACACCCCATCCCATTTCTAACAATGTTTTGAGTGCGGCCTCTTTCATGGAGTTTAGGGTTTAGGGGAGTGTTTTGATGGCAAAGAAGATGGAAAATTGTCGTGCGTGCGGCCTCTTTCAGGGGGTTTAGGGTTTAGGGGAGTGTTTTAATGGCAAAGAAGATGGAAGCGATAATATTATGTAAAGTTTAGGGTCAAGGGTCAGGGGGGACTGGTAACTAGGCTCATACTTGGTACAACTGCAGTTCTTATATGGGTTACAGTGGTTATCAGTAGGCGTTCTAAGTACCCTGACCCTGCATGAGCCATTGTCCGTACGCTACCTTCTGATATTCCCTCGAAACGGGGCTCCGGTGATTTCCCAAGTTTTCTTGTATAAGTTTCCACAACTCAAGCGCAGATGCCCTCTTTGCGTTAGTTCCTAGATTTTTGTTGGATAATTTCTCTGCATCTTGTGGATTTCATGAAGAGCTCGCTAGAACTCCAAGTGTTCACGTGGCCAACAAAAACCCGTTACGTTAAAGCAAAGGTCCCGAACTCTTGCTACATCTACAAGTCAAGAGCTGCGCGAGGAACCCCAACGACCAGAAAAATCCGCAGTACAAATGCAAGATTCCGCAGAAAGACACTGCCATCCTAGAATCAAAACCTGATTCTGTGTGCCCTGCGCGTCTCATTCTTGAATTGGTGCTCCCCCGGCCCCCAATTGGAGCGCAACATCGAACCTACAGACAGCAGGCGGGACCCTTCGGTCATTTCCCCTTACAGAAACTGTCCTTAAAAGGGCTCTATGAAGGGGCTATCATGCCCAAGGAAACCCTATAGTTTGGCCTGTAGAAAGAGGCTTATACTGTTTTGAGTCTATATTGGGAACCGTGTTTCTGGAAACCCCTACATACATCTAGCCTCTCTTGGAGGCTTACCACCAGTTGTCAGTTTGGAAGCGTTTCACGGATTTTGCTTCGGAGGACGAGGCGCACAACACCCGTGCTATTAAGGCGTTAACATTGCTTGGGAGTTGGGATTTAGGGTTAAACAGAGATGTACAACTCCGAGGTTGTAAGTTCTTAGTAATCCTTTTCCACTACTTGTAATATTGAGGACCCAGGCCCTTAAACTTCTGCGTTACCATGTATAGCACGGGAGGATTTTAATACTTTGCGATGAGTGGGTGAGTGGGTAGGTGCGTGGGCGTTAGTCTTCAGGGACATGGTTATGTATGTTTTGAGTGTAGAGGGCGATACTGTTTGCAATTAATTTTGGTCACTTGGGCTTGTCAACCGGTTTTAGCCTCTGGCAGGAGCGGCTTCTCAGACTTTGGGCAACATAAGGCTAGGGCTTCGTGTGGAAGGACCGTTCTCGGATCCCTGCGCAGTCCAGGTGCTTGGGGGTACGTAAATGCAGCCGACTTGCTTCGAGACATGGGCAAGTCTGAAGCTAACTGAGTAAACTTAGTTCGCAGTTTACCTACACCACGATGAACATGTGTTTTCCCTCTGGGCTCCTATGGGCTACATTCTACGCAGCATTACGCAGCTCTGCAAACGATTTTGCATCAAGCTTCCAGTCAGCGCGGCGCTGCAGTCGAATTGCCTCCCTAAATACTCCCTCTATAATATATTCCTTTGTTCCTTATAAAGAACAAGTAAGTCAAGGGCCAGGCCGTGAACACGTCAACCACAAGCGAATACGTACCCTCCGCAAAGCATCCGTTGAACCCTCGAAAGGGCCCGAGACAGGACACTGCTCCTTCTAAACGATGGCGATAGAAGAGATTCCATGTTTGGCGCAGGGAAATCTCCATACTACCCACGCCAATGCCTACGAATCCCTAAAGAGATCCCATAGCTCGTAATAATACAATCCCTGAAAAGACATCCCTGTATCCTTTAGTCCCAAATCTAGAGTTGGCAGTCCGTATACCTTAGCCCCTGCACGTTTTGGAGCCATGTGAGATTTGCCGGGAAGGGGGCTCCTGAGGACCCTGAGAACACCGGAAAGTTTCCCCAACTTGGGGACCTTTTTTTTAATGGTGCCCCTATATTAAGGGGTTTAGGGTTTAGGGTTTAGGGACCTTTTTTTAATGGTGCCCCTATATTAAGGATTCTGCTATGTTGAGATCGTTCTCCCGCTTTATGCGGAAACCCCCGCTTGGGGATTATGAAGGAATTGTAAAGGTGGGATTCTCTAGGCGTAATTTCGACCAAATTTCCCAACTGCGGACTGTTGTTCTGACTCAAGGAAGCATCTGAACTGCCACCACTTGGCACCTGCAGGACGGACGTATCACGTCTGGGTATTTGGCCGATTGAGGGATTGCTTTTGGGGTCCGTATTGTAAAGACTTCTGGCGATGTTTCGGTATGTAGGGGGGCGTGAGAATTGTAGGTTTTTCCTCTTCTAGAGACGCGGCTGTAACAGCGCCTAAATTCAGCTTTGCTATATCCCTAAGTCAGGATTCTTCTGCTGTTACTTTTTTCGGGTGCTTCATTCTCCTTATTTGTTGCCAACAGTAACTGACGGCCGCTGAGGTTTTTGAAGAGGACAGTGCTTCAGGTTTTTCAGGGTCGCAGGTAAGTCTATCAAAAGGATGGCCTCTTGAGGATAGGGGTTTGGCACCAGATATTTCAGAATCTTGTTATTTCTCATGGTTGTCCAAACGTATTTACGGGACTTGCCAACACCCGTTGTTTGCCTGTTTGCTGATGGGCTTTGGCCCGGAACGCTGCATTCCATAGTCTGGGTCGAGCATTTTCGAAGGGTGGGTGGCGGCACCCTGTGCAAAGCCTGCTGGTCGCATTCTAAAATCCTAATTGGGGGTGCCATTTTGAGGGTCCCCATACTAAGGATTGTAGTATTTTGGGGTTCTATATTGGGGCCCACTTAAACCCTAAACCCTAGAATCCTGAAACTCTAAAGCCTACAGCCCAAGGATTATAGTATACTGGGATCTATTTTGCAGTGCCGCTTAAACCCTAAACCCTAAAACCATAAGATATCCTTGTAGCAGCTTGGGTCTATATTGGGGGTCTCCCTGAAACCCTAAACCCCAAGCCCCTAAACCCTGAAATCCTAAGCCCTTAAACCCTAAACCCTTCAACCCTAACCTCGAAACCCTTGAATCCTAAGCCCTAAACCATAAACCCTTAAAGTCCTGCGCCCCCTAAACCCCTAAACCCAAACATCCTGAGCCCCTAAACTCAGCCGCAGGCTTGGTCGGAGAGAGGGAGCCGAGATCCAGCTCCTCGAGGATCGCAAGCGAGTGGGCCACTGTCCTTGACTCGGTGCTATACATGAGCTATAGGGTTTAGGGGTTAGGGTTTCAGGGGCTAGGGTTTAGGGTTTTAGGGGTTAGGTTTCAGGGATTAGGGTTGAGGGATTAGGGTTTAGGGTTATCAGAGTTTAGGGTTAGGGTTTCAGGGATTAGGCGTGAGGGACTAGGGATTAGGGTTTAGAGATTAGGGTTTCGGGTTTCAGGGATTAGGGTTTAGGGATAGGGTTTCAGGGATAAGGGTTTTTGGACTAGGGATAAGGGTTTCAGGGATTAGGGTCGAGGATTTCAGGGATTTGGGTTCAGGGTTTAGGTATTAGGATTTAGGGTTTCAGAGATTAGGGTTGGGGGTTTCAGGGTTGATGGTTTCAGGGATTAGGGTTGAGGGATTAGGGTGTAGGGATTAGGGTTTAGGGATTATAGGTTTAGGGAGTAGGGTTTTTCGGGTTTACAGTCAAAATTCCTCATGGAATTCGGGTCCAAGGATTTACATAGGGTTTATTGGGATATATTGGGGTAACACAAAATGGAAACCACTATTTAGGGTATTGGGGTCAAAGGGGCTATATAGGGGACATATTGGGGTAAAATGAAAACTACTATTTAGGGTTTAGGGATAACCTTACCCAGACCCCCTAAAGGATCCAAAAATGGAAACCCCCTAAAATCGACCCCCATTATCACATTGAGGAAACTGGGGGATTGTGGGAGGTTCCATTTTTTCGCTCCTTTAGGGGGTCTGGGAGAGGGTTTAGGGTTTAGAGTCTAAACTCCTTAAAGGGGTGTATATAGGGTTCAGGGCTTAGGGTTTAGAGTCTAAACTCCTTGGGGAGTATTATAGCAACTATTAAGTGGGATACGGCTTAGGGTTTTTGGTAGGGGCTTAGATAAAATCATGGACACCAAATCGAAAAATTAAATGGATTATGACATGGCAGCCGGTATTGTACACTGGTTTATGTCAGGTAGAGAAAGACCTAAGTCATCACCATGTCATATCCCAACGTCCCCAGAAATGAGCATACTACACAACACTCGCGTTTCGTAATATCCCCGGCAGCTGTTCATCTTGAAAAGTACCTCCTATGATAATTCAGAGTGAAACCTAGAGCACTACCTGGACCTCCCCAATTATTACCCATACCTGGTATACTATACTATATTATGAATATTTAATGTTAAGCGGGTGGGGGGTTCAATAATAGAGCGAGGGGATTAGCCATGGGCCCAAAAAATGAACGATATTTTGACAGCCAATCTTTTGTAGCATTTTTTTCCAAGTAGAAATGGGCTGGTTCGCGAGTGCCCCTTTAAGACTGTAACGTAGAAGCCCATAGAATGACCAACGCAACCCCCTCAAGGATCCAAAAATGGAACCTCTCCATCATCCCCTAGTTTCCCCAATGTAATAATGGGGGTCAGTTTGGGGTTTCCATTTTTTGGATCCTTTAGGGGGTCTGGGTACTTTTCAAATTATGGTATAGCGTACCTCAATAGACCTCAACATCATGTCGGCAACTGTTCTCCACCCAGTTTCCACTCCCATCATCTAGGCCCCCACAGCATTTGTTTCAAGGTGGCCTAATTGACGGCATGGAGCTTGAGCTCATGGCTGCCACAGCCGCCATACGGAGCAGGAGACTATTGGCCCTAGGGTTTAGGGTTTAGGGTTTAGGGACCCCCTAGGGTGTCAGGGATTAGGGTTTACAGATTAGGGTTTAGGAATTCAGGGATTAGGGCTCAAGGTTTAGGGATTGAGGTTTGGGGATTGAGGTTTAGGGTTTAGGGCTTTAGGGATTAGGGTTTTTAGGTCTCGGCTTTAGAGTCAAAACTCCTTATGAGACTGCGGTCAAAAGGTTTATATAGGGGTTATATTGGGAGAATGGAAAATAAAATGGAAATTACTATTTAGGGTTTAGGGCTTAAGGATAACAATACCCAGACCCCCTAAAGGATCCAAAAAATGGAGCCCCCAAACTGACCCCCATTACTACATTGAGGAAACTAGAGTGTTATTGGGAGGTTCCATTTTGTTGGATCCTGTAGGGGGGGTCTGGGGTAAGGTATGATTGTAGGATGTACTTGGAGGGTCCGCGGGACTTGGTACGCAGGTTAATCACTGGAGTTTCTAGAGGGGTGATAGGAGGTATTAGCTTACTTACTACGTCCGGCCGTTCCTCCAAGTAGGTTGAGCAGCTGAGATTTGATGTTCTGCGGCCTGACGTTCGTGCACGGTCGTGATATTTGGAAGTTTCTATATGATCTCTACTTCGTACCCTCATAATCTGTTCAGAAGCCTGTAGATATTCTTGGAGCCCCTATTTTGAAAAACTCCCAGTTCATGCCAAGGTTTTTGGGGCTAGAAAAACAACAAGGCGGCGGGTCCCAGCCCTTAAGCCTAAACCGCATGGATCAATTCTCGGTTGTTGACGCGTGAGTAATAAACCCCCTCCCATTAATAGGAATTGTAGTATTGATCCTAATATACAGGCCAGGAGGGAGTTTATTAAGCAGGGGTCTACATTAAGTTGAGAAACCGCGTCCCTCAAGACTTGACTGGGCTGCCTCTTGGAAGACGCACTGGAAATCATTTCGTTTGCGGCGAAACTGCCTGAGAACCCTGAACCCAAGAGCTCAAGCCCTGAAAACCCGACCTGTAACCACTTACCTACAGTTTAGTTGTAATTGCAGGAGAGGGGACAGCCATCCGACGCGAAGTCGAGAAGGACTGCTTTCGAAATCCTGGATTACAGGGTCTCTATAAGCTTTTCAGTATGTGTTAAAATATCATCCCCATGAAAACCCAAGAACTCACAGATTTCGAAGCTCCAGTTCATGCACCCAATTCATGTACTTCCTCAAGGAGTATTCTAACAATCGGATTGAACCCCACAACCTGTGTATCTGTATAATCACTCCCAATCTATGACAGACATACCCTCTGTGCCTGCATCCGCCTGGCTACACCCCAATCATCCCACCTAGAGGATCAGGGAAACTTTGTAAGTGGTTAATATGTTGCCAAACTGGTCTTTTCGAGTGCCTCATGGGGGGGATAAGTATTCTGCCCTCCTGCCACTGCACCACCATCCCAACTAGTGTCATCGTCAAATTTCTGGTTACCTACATACATACACACATGCGTATGTATATATGTACTTCTATGTATGGATACAATCACACTACCACAATGTAATGGTCGTACCAATAGAAAGGGGGAACACGACACTAGGAGTTTTGACTATAGCTCAAATGATCCCAAAGACTTCTAATCCTTGAATCCCAAATTGTAAGCCCTACAACATAAATCAGCTGTCCCAGAAGCTATTTTTCATACACCAAATGAGCCATAGCCTAAAGTCCTGAAAGGGGGTATATGTAGGGGATTAGACAGGGGACTACTATAGGGGTTATTACTACGGTGGATACTAGGTGTTTAGACTTTCGCTTAAATGAGCCCAAAGAGGTCTCATTTCACTTGTCTCAGGCGAGGCCGAGCCAGTAGATCCGGCCTCGGAAGACGAAGTGCGCCTGGGCAGCACCGAAGCGGATTATTACGCTCTACTCAGAGGGTCAGGAGGACTTAATAGTCACAGTTGTAAGCCCCTGCAAGCCACATAATAACCCCAGTAATTCTACACCCTAGACAATAGGGGTTTAGGCCATGAGGGCCCTAAGCCCTAAGTTGTAAACTTTAAGTCCCCTGACCCTCCTAGTAACCTTGGTCACAGGAACTGAGTTTGGCACGTATGGGGTGGACTGGCTTTTTTGTTGTGGAGGGGGTCAGAATTAGGAAGAGGACATTGGCATTAGTTCCTGAGTTAGCCTCATGCTTCCCAATCCTAAAGCCTTTTTGGCTTCTCAGAATGCACGGTCTCTTGCGGAACAAGCAGTAATCCCGTTCTGAAGGAAACACCCGTTTACCCCCAGCATACGCTCGGTATTCCTTGCCCAAATGCCTTGAACCTTCAGTTTCCAAGTCTTGAACTCTGAAGCTTCCTGAATGGCAAGGACTAGCTGGTGCCTAGGCTGGAATGACAGAATGGATCCTTTTATTACACTTAGTGTCTTTTAGTTTCGGAATCAGAGCACTTCTGATTTTAGCTATGGTATTCCTCCATACTATTCATGCTGATACTCGCCCGAAGTCACGAGAATGCATTCCAAGGCTGCCGACCACGCGCCTCAATGTGCAGCTCTGCCAGAAATTCCTCCAAATGTTTTGTTCGTTTGTCTATCCTGGAAACCCAAAAGCTGTTCAAGACATTGAATGTTGATAAGCCCGTACGCGTTCTGCTCGATGTAGTGAGTCATGTGAAATGGGCTCATGTAAAACGTGCCTCCATGTTTTGAGCACCCCTAAACCCTAAACCATGTCAAAATTGCCTCCATCAGATGGGATGTAGGAGTGCTTCCTATCTGTGCTGAGGCGTCTCTGGGTGACCGTCCTGAGGTCCTACAGTATGAGGGTTTAGGGTTTAGAATCCAGACATGCGCATCCTTTTCAATCCCAGTAGTACGAAGTGTTTTAGAAGAATTGATTCCCATACCCCTCAAAGGTAGTTAAGATGTATGTTATTGGCATTTTATAGGGACTGTATTCCCTCATTCCTTGCTTACCACTAGTAAGTGTAACAGTGTAGAGCACAACTTGGATCTACATAGATCCCTTCTAAGGCTACTTGAGGATCATGGTTGGGTTTAGGTTGGGTCCCACATGCTCTGACTGAGCTTTCTTCAATGGTCTTGGGACCCAAACCCAAGGATACAAATGGGGTTTCCCAAAATCAGGGGTACCTTTTGGGGAGTCCCTATGATAAGGATTATAAGATTTGGGGTCTATATTGGGGTCCCCTTTGTTTATGGAATCTATCACATCCTGAAACAGAAAACTCCTTGAAACAAGGCTGGTAGCCCATGCGCTGGGCGAAGTGAATATTGAGGATCCTCGATGCTGTTTACGGGGGGGGGGATTTACTGGGTTGCTATTGACGACCTTAAACTAAATTACTATAATAAAGAGGCCCCATAAGTACTTATTATATACCCATACTGTGTAACTTACTTCAAGTTCCTTCACAGCAACCCAGTTTAAGCTTTAGGGTGTGGGGCCGAGATTGTAGGGCTTAAGGCTTAGAGGGTACGTTTTAGAGTACAATCAGGTTCTGGCAGGGATTCTGGTGCGCAGGTTGCAGGGGTATGATGTTTAAGAGAAAGAGGGTTTAGGGCTCAAGGGTCAAGATTTTCCATGTCCTTTTCATAAACATCAAGTCGGCGGGCCGGGAGTGCAAGCCTGAGTAGCCATAAGAGTAATGATAGTAGAAATAGTAACAAGAACAGTAATAACCTTGATCGTCCTTATGTAGTTACTCTGTATACTGTGCCAGCAATCATTGTTCCCGTCCTGCGCAGTTTTCCGGAGAACATACACAGAAGTATTTAACAGGCACTCGAAGGGACTATGGAGGTAGGACATTTTTAGGGTTCTTGTGTGGCAAAACGAAATAGTAGCAGCAAGCAGCAGAAGCAGCAGGAGGGGTAGCAAGCAAATTGCAGTCAGAGTAGCCTGCTCAGTGGTAGCAAAATAAAAGATAGCCACAGCTTTTCTTTCGCAAGCGCAAGCTGATCCCCCGAACCCTGGGTCCTTCCAGGACCCCAACGACATTTAAATGGGGTCTATATAGCTCTGTTTGGGTCCTATAGAGGGCATGTGAGGGATCTAGTTGAAAGCTGAGCAGCACATTTGAGGCATGGTCCTCCGAGACGGTTCTTGCTGTCAAGAAGCGCGCGCATGCGCAACTCGAAGTGTGGAGGGCTGAGAGCGCTGGGGGAATCCTGTGAGTCCTTTTGTCGTACTGGTGGTTAGTAATTTGGGAATATGGGAACAAAATCCTTCCATATTCCCCAGATAATATATTCCCTTATTCCCTAGCGAGCCCAGGCAAGTTGTTGGGGTTAGGATATTCAAGGCCTGAACCGTTCCCTCGTTTGCCGCCGTGCCGAGGTGGTGCCGCTTTGCGGACGCTTGCAGCGAAGAAGGCCGCTCGGTAAAGCTCAGGGTTATCGTTGGAAGTATTATCCCAAAAATGGACAATAAAAAGGAAAAGATGAAGGAACATGAAATGGAAACTGAGATGGTCCAGGGATTTACATGTTACGTAAAGGTTCATGGGGCTTAGCAGCCACTTAGGTCCATTTCAGAAGGGACGAAGGGAGATAGGCGGTTTTGGGTTTAGGGATCGGGGCTCATGGGACTTAGCAAGTAGACCTATTCAAAAACCTCTAAATGGCCTTGTACCCCCTAACCAATCTCCAAGCGGGAGCTAGGGGTCCAAAACTGAAGGTCCGAAGGACCGGTTTAGAGTTTCGGCCTCGGGGCCTTGAGTTTAGAGTTAGGGGTCTAGGGTTTTGGGTTCAAGGATTTAGGGTTTAGGGTTATGAGTTTCGAGTTAGGAGTCTAGGATTTAGGGTTTAAAGGATTTAGGCTTTAGGGTGTAGGGTTAGAGGCTTAAGCCTTTAGAGCTTGCGGTGTCGGGTTGGCTTGGCTGGAAAATGTGAAAGGGGTTGTTCACCTGGGACCATATGCTTTGGGGGCTTCTGAAATGAAATAGGGGGCGCTTGAATACCCAAAGCATTATATGGGCATCGTAAGGGGCTTATGTGGACTAGGTGGGCTATCGAGGATTGTTTTGAGAAACTCCCATCCAACTACGAGGCTTGCATATGACGTGTATATGGTTTTCCGGCATTATAGAGAGATGGGGATTCAGCAACATAAGATACCTTGAGCCTTAAACTCTAAACCCTGACATCATCCAGCCTTCAAACCAAACAAGCCATCTACATTCTGATATTTTACCATAGGCCTTCCATAGCACTCCTATAGGTTGTGAGGGTTTTATGAGAGTCCTGATGGCAGTAATTACTATGGAACGCCCCACCTGAAAGCTACCCACCTGGAAACTCCTTAAGAACCATGGTTGGCCGCGATCAGCATCAAATCTTAAGAACAGTTCCACGTGGGTAGTTACCAGATGAGTACACCGATATGAGGGTCATATAGCACTCTTTTAAGAGTAACCGGGATATATTAGGCATACGCAGGCATCCCAAAAAGGTGCTCACATTGTAACTTCCCACCATAAACATTCCTAGAAAATTGTGAGGCTCTAGATTAGAATGCTGCTTTGCCATAATGAGAATAATGATAAGAATAGCAATAAAAAAGATGATACTAATAGTAGTAGTAATAGTAATAATAGGAAAATAGCGATAGTAGTAAAACCGTAGTAATAACATCATGAATAATATGCGCTTGCAGTGCCATCTTTCAGGCACGTGTTACCCTTCAGAAACACTGAGAGCTAGTCCCTGAGACTGCTCAAGATAGGCTACTTGTAGGGAACCCTAGAAATATTGGGGCTCCCCAAATTAGGGGTACCTGTTTGAGGGTCCCAATAAGGATTCTAGCATTTGGGGGTCTATACTGGGGTCCCCCCATGTTGGGAAACTACCATTTGTAGAGGTTACAAGAGGGGGGTATAGGGTTTAGGGCCTCTTTGGGGATCCTTAAAGGAAGCTCGCGCGCGCTTGGTAGATTTTATCACAGGAGGTTTAAGTGTCATTGTCGCCCGTGGTCCGAAAACCCTAAGCCGTGTAAAGTATCATCGGCACTTTCGGAGCCTAGGCAACAATAGGGATGTTATCCCAATAACAGGGAATCAAATGGAAAACAACTTGGAAAATTAGATTGGCAGCCCCCTGTTTTGGCAAACTGCCATGTCCTTACTATCGTCTCATTCGGAGAGCTTCATTCATTGCTGCATCACCCCGGGTTGACCGACTGAAACTTCTCAAGGCAAATACAGGACGAAGAGGCAAGCTTAGGGATTCTTGGGGATCTGCGATAGTCTTCACTAAACCTTAAATTTAAACCTCGACTGCGAACCCCGATTTTTAAAGAGAGGCTTTGGCGATGTTAAGAAATCAAGTATGACGTCCCAACCCCGCTCCTGATGTGAGCGACTGGCACCTCCAGGCCTCAAAGTCCGTTCAGCTTACTTCTGGTTAGCAGGGAATCAAGGAATTCAAGAGAAATTGGAAGTTAAGATATTGTCCGGACCATAGAGGGACTACGCTAAGGATGTATTCCTTCATGCCAGGCAAACCAGGGGTAAGAAGAGGCTTCTACATGAGAAGCTGTGTCGCAAAGCCTTTCCAACCTTCGACACGACATTTTGCGAAAGGTTTACTTGCGCCTCCCAAAAAACCACACCAACAGCCTAAATATCCTCTGTCTAGGGGTGAGCTGCTGCAGTTATTGATATTTGGCAGCACTTTTCTTTACCACTCCGTTTGCTGCAGTTTCTTCTTTACTTGCTCGCGAAGCATTCTGATAGGGGTCATTCGTGACATCCTACCTTTGAAGCCCTTGGAACCTTCACCCTCTCTTTCGTTGCTTTGCGCTTTGGCAAGAATATGTGAGGCGTCATCTTGCGAATGCCAAGAACGAAAAAGAAAAAACAACATCCTACTGCAACGATCCGAAAACATGAAGGTGAGTCCTTGTCTGGAACTTTTCGTCTGCATAAGCCCATTCGGAGAAGCTTTCTGCGGCCCTTCATGTCAAACGTTATGAACTGGAGCAGGCACATCCTCGACTCTGCCGGCCGTTGCCGTGAGCCGACTATACGCATCAGGGAGCGGCTACTTGGCAGAATTTGAGTCTCCGGGTCGGGTGTATGTGTGGGCTTCGGGAAGCGCAGGCTTGCCAACACAAATGTTGACCGTGTTTTTAGCATGTCAAAGATTCAAGGCTGTACTTTCAGGAGGGGCTACAAGCGAAGAACCCTAAACCCTAAGCGGCCCTAAACCCTACATAGTAGTTGCCATTTTATTTTCCATTATCCCAATATATAACCCCGGGGACTAGAAACCCAATATATACCCTATTATAATATAGTAGTTTCCATTTTATTTTCCACTATCCCAATATAGCCCCAGTATAACTCAAAGCATCCTTTGCTACCACTCCTAGTCTCCAGAAAGCTGCCAAAGCGAGGTGATGGGATGGTGTTGCCACACCCACTCAACGAGCGCGCGAGTCTGGCGAAATGTGGACTGCAGGCAGGGGTGCTGGGATCTGTGCTAACTTGGGGTTAAGAAACTTTGCGGCTGAAAGTTATGGGCTTAGGTAATTGAGACCTATTTAGTGTATAAGGCCCTTGCGTTTGGCTTGGGATCTTGTATTTCAGCGCTTGAGAATTAGGTTCGCGCATGCGTAGTTGGTCTGGCGTGTCTACATTACCTGGAAATTTGCCAAAATTAGCGGTACCCTTAGAGGGAATATACGGGATATATAGGGTTTAGGGTGAGTAGGGCGTTCAGGAAAACCTTCTCTACGGCCTTTTTCAATTTTTTGTTTCGAAGAGAAGCTCTGTAGAGTAACCGGAACCAGGCAAACACCAGGGTCGGGCTTGGTCTGGAACACTGTACATGTAATTATTATTACTACTACAACTACTACTATTACTGGTATTACCATTTTTACTGTTAGTATTACTGTTATTATGAATAGTATTGTCCGAAGCATCCGCATTAAGAGCAAACACAGTTTCCACAAATAGAGGCCTCCAAAATAGACCCCAATCAAATACAACGTACAGTCCTTATGGAGCCCCCTCAAAAAAAAAAACGGAAACGCCTCTGCTTCGCAGCATTGAATCCTTAGTTTTAACCCTAAACCCTTGACCGTAAACCCTAAACTCGCACCCGGCCGTGACTGTAGCCTTGATAGCTCCCTGCAGTACTCCCCGTGCTTGCCCTTACGAGTTGTGCCTTCATTCTACGATAAGTACGAGCGGCAAAGGTCTAGGCCTAGTTCGATGCGTGCTTCTGCTTCGAGATGTATCTGTCTCAGTCAAGGGATTGGAACTACACCCCATCGGGGGCTGGAGGGCGTCGGCTTCTTGAGTTCCGGTCTGTGTCATTATGTCCGCACGAATTAACCTATCATAAGTGCGCTAAGTGCTGCCACAATTAGTTGCGCACCGCGTGCGTGTGACTTTAGAAGTTAGAGTTCACCGCTGAAGCATGCAACATTGAAATTCTCATCCCTGCCGTGTTCAGAGTCTCCGATGGCAGAGAATCGAATGGAAAATGACACGGAAAATTCAATGAAAACTGGCCAGGCATAGATCGGTACAGAGCTTAGGGTCTACAGATTTTGGGGGCTATATACCTACTGAGGGCAATTCCTACTAAAGTACAGGTATATTGGGGTTGCAGTAAGCCTTAAACCCTCACCCAGACCCCTGGGAGGATCTAAAAATTAGATCCTCTATATAGACCCATTACAACCCCTACATAATCCTTATATAATATCCCATATGGTTATAGGGGATCTAATTTTTAGATCCCTTTGGGGCTCTGGGCAGCCCCCGAGAAGCCCTTCGGAGCAGGATGGAGCCAAGCTTTTCCTGCGGGCCAACTGAGGTGGAAAACCAAGAGCACAAGGTTTAGTCTGGGTTGGCCTTGAGGATACTTAGATATTTTCCCTAATTGGTTTCGTAAGGACCCTATATACCAATATTTTTCAAAGGGTTCCAAAGCCAAGTAGTGTTTGGGGCTTTTAGATTGGGAGCCGATCCGGGCGAAGTCAGAAGCTTGTCGCAAAAAGACTTTTAGATTTCGAGGTTGGCGTTTTAGGGTTCACAGCTTCAGTCTGTGGAATATTGGATGGAGCTTGGGGCCTTTCAGAGCAGGATTGAAAAGCGCGCCGGTGACCGTTGTTGCGCTCCTATGAACTTACAAGCAGGAAGTAGTGGTTGTTGTCATCTGCGGTTACTGCCATTCTGGTTTCAAATGCTTTTCCTGCTCCTTTCCTTAGGTTTTTGGAGTGTTCTGAAAGCAGATTTGCATACATGCACCCAGAAAGATGATTTGTGAAATTTGCAAAGCCCCCAGACGTCCTAATAAGTCTGAACAACGCAGCGGTCAAACTCACGGCTTGGTCTTGGGAACGGTCTACAAGACTATGCTTGTTGTAGTAAAACCCTAAACCCTAAATAGTAGTTTCCATTTTATTTTCCATTATCCCAAAATATTACCCCAATAATAGTACCCCAGATCCTAAACCCTAAACCCTAAACCTATTACAAAATAGTAGTTTCCATTTTATTTTCCATTATCTCCCATATAACCCCTAGAAACCCAATATCTACCCTATTATCATATAGTCGTTTCCATTTTTCCATTATCTCCATATAACCCCTATATAACCCCAATATTACCCCAATATAATCCCTATATAACCTCATTATAACCTCAGTATAATCCCTATATAACCTCAATATTACCCCAATGGCTTTATGTTACTTTGCTGGGATCCGAAGAAGCGACACAGATTTTGAGTCAGACATAACTCTGAACTACTACAGACTTTATAGGATTTTATAGGAATTTATATAAGGGATATATTGGGGGTATATTGGGATAATGGAAAATAAAATGGAAACTACTATCTAACTTACTTTGAACCAAAAACTGGCAGCCGACAAGCTTTGAAGCATACACTCCCCACACTCCCCTTCAAACGAAGAAAGCCGCAAATAATTTCGAGAAAGTCCCCATGTGGGTCTTTCTCAAAGCAGGCTCCCCGGTGTACTGCCAAAGAAAAGATGGTGCTCCTTGAGGTGACATCTAAAAGGATGCACAAGTGCAAGAATTCCCTATAACCCCGAACCCTCGTTCCTTAGAATTAGAATCCTCAAGTACCTCTATGTGGCCCTTGAGAAAAGCCCCAGGCTTTTCAGAGTCATGCTTCAAAGCCCTAAACACCAAGCCCAAAACCTTAAACTCTGAACCCCGAATAGCAGTCTCCATTTTCCATTTCCCTACTGTGCATGGAGGAAATCTTGCACCACCTAAAATACTTGTACCCTCGAATGAGTACAGTATTTTGGGGGTTCTAAATAGTGCAAGATGTCCTCCATCCACCCCTGACCCCTAAATCCGTCTCGTGTATATCCATAAAGAACCTTTAGATGAACCCCCAAACCCTAACCAAACCCTATAGTCCCCCTTAAGTAGATAGAATATGGGGTATATTGGGATCTTATTATAACATACCCAAGGCCATATTCTATCTACTTGAGCGGGACTAAAAACCCAAATGTAAACCCAACTATAATATGGTAGTTTCCATTTTCTTTTCCATTATCCCTATAGAACACAATAATATAGCCCATATTCTATCTACTGAAGGGAAACTATAACCCCATATTTCCTACAGGAGTTTCCATTTTCTTTTCCATTATCCCTATATAGCCCCTAAACCCTAAACCCTTAACCCTATTCTATCTACTTAGAGGGGACTATAAACCCTAAACCCTAAAACCCCAACCCCTAAAACCCTAAACTTAAAACCCTAAACCCTAAAACCCTAAACTTAAAACCCCAACCCCTAAAACCCTAAACTTAAAACCCTAAACCCTAAAACCCAAAACCCTAAAACCCCAACCCCTAAGCCAGGCTGAAACTCGTCCAGCAAGCAGCTCCAAGGAGATTCCTAGAGCAGCGCTCGATTGAAAAGCAGGTGTGTTGAGGGTTTAGGGTTTAGGGTCCTTAGGACCCTAAACCCTAAACCGCAAAGCAGGTGTGTTTACTTGAGAGGGTCAGGGACTTAGGTTTATATAGGAGTTATGTAGGGGTTATATAGGGGTTATGTAGGGGTCATAGGGAGTGTATTGGGGATATATATGGAGAATGGAAAAGAAAATGGAAACTACTATATAGTATTTAGGGTTTAAGGTTTAGGGTTTAGGGTCAGGGGACTTTGTAAGTAGGTTTGTAATGGGGATAATTAGGGTTACTATATGGGATACATGCTTACTAGTTTTCCTGGCCCTCCAAGTATGGGGTTTCCGCAAAGTTGGGTATGTTTTTGGAGTGTTTCTTTGATAAGGATGGTACTACGCATCTTAGTGTAGAACGGCTCTAGGTCTTCTGACGTTTAAGGTTTGCCTGGGCTTTGCGGTGAAGGTTTCGGGGTGTAGGATGCATAATTCTGGGGTTTTAGGTTAGTCCTTCAGGTTTGATGGAGAGTGAGAGAGCTGGTGGAAGCCTCAGTGGTGGAAGCCCTGGCAAATGCATGTCCTGAATACAACAAGGAAGGTGCATTGCCCTACCTGTATCTAGCGATCATCAAGTTCCCATGGCATTTTAAATGTGGAAGAAACACTAGGTAGGGAAGTACTCAAGTTGTGATGACCAGGTTCTAACCTATACCGCCTTATAGATACTGTTATAGACCACCAGCGTTTCGTAGTATGTCTTCATTCCTCTACAAAAGCCACTAGAGGCCCGGTCTTTATTTCAATTCGCTTTTCTTCGGGCTATCGTCTAAACTCCTTAAATGGGGGAATACAGGGGATTGTATAGGGGAGCCTTATAGGGGTGTTTAAGGGGGATACTAGGAGTTTGGAGCATAGCTCGTTTGATTCTCCATTCTCCATTACTGGTTAACCCTACACCTGGCGTGCTCCCTGCCTGTAATACTCCACTATACACCCCCCCCCTTTAAGGAGTTTAGACCCTCAACCCTAAACCCTAATCCCTAAACCTTATATAACCCTATGTAACCCTACAGCTAGCGGAGGGGAGCCTGGAAAAATCTGGCCCTGGATTTTTGCTTGGCTCAGGGAGGACACAGGTTTGGACCATGAGCTCGGATATGTAAGGTTTAGGGCTTCAGGGTTTATGTAGGGACATGTGGGGGTATGCTTCAATATTGAAGAATAAAGCATGAAAGAGCTTTGGAAAGATACATGGAAGCCGGGAGTACATAGTGTTTTGCGGTTTTCGGCTTCAGCCCATTAACAAAAAAGCGCAGATTTCAAACCTGTTTGCAGTAGGAACTGAATGATAACCCATGCTGCGCCCCCAGATTCCTTATAATTCAGGTACAGATTACATCAAATAGAGCTTAATATTATTGGTACTTCTGCAGTACACAACATGCCTGCCACTGCTTAGAATCGGCAAGACTTTAATTATCCCGTTCTTGCCTCCATAGAATGGACACTCATGCTGGACTTTCTGCGATGTATTCGCAATCCCATGACTTCGGTTATATTGCTGGGCCATGCGCCTTTCCTTCAAGCACTGGAACTGCTGTTCTCAGGCCCTGGATATTCGCAGACATATCGGAATACGTGGATGGGCTGGTACAGTGCAGGGGGCTACATCATGGATTCTGCAGGAGTCATGCTCTCTGGACGCGATGGCAAGATGCCGGCCTATGACACTGCAGGACTCGTTGGAGTGCGCTTTGAGGACACCGCTGGCGGCTTCATCGAATTCGAGCTTGAGGGCAGGTTTCGTGACAAGCCACTACTGAGCATTGTGAAGGAATGTATGGGTGCTGATCGGGAGAATGATGGCTCAGCAGTGTGGCGATCAGGCCATTGCGAAGTCGGAAAGGCTTCCAGCACGTTTGGAATCCCGCGTCCGTCGCGCAAACTGGTGATAGGCTATGCTGGGGTTCGTGAAGAGCCCCTGAACTGGGTTCTTTTCAAGATTCAGGAGAGCTCGGCGCGGAGAGAGCTGCCTTTTGCCTTTGGGACGCAAAACAGCACCAACCCAGGTTTCGCTGGCCGTGTGTACATATATGGAGTGCAATATGCGGTCGAAAGGGCAGGAATCTGGCAATCGGTCTCGCGTCCATGCCAGGTTGATGCAGAAGGTTGCGTTACAAGCCACAACTTCCCGAGGTTCTATGGTACCCAAGAGCACTGCAGCATTGAGATTGAGAAATCTTTAGCGGGTCCGCTGAATGTGACAGACTTCACCACGGAGAGCAATCACGATGTGCTGACCGTCAATGGCAAGGCATACAGTGGGTCTGTCGGACCGGACGGAATCACACCTACAGAAACAATAGTGTGGAGGTCGGACCATTCCGTTTCCAACCGTGGCTGGCGTCTTTGTCCGCCGGCACTTGCCAGGACGCAGTCTTCTGGCAAGCTAAACCCTAAACAGTAGTTTCCATTTTATTTTCCATTATCCCAATATTCCCTCAATATACACCGTATAATGCCTATATAACCCGTATATAATACCCACATAATTCCTATACAACCCTGTCAGGACGGAGTCTTCTGGCAAGCAGCAGGCCAACTTGGCACATGGTGGTTTGCAGGTCTTTCTGCCTGTGATACCCTTTGCCATGATGTGCCTGGGCTTTTAAGCTATGGGAGTTTAGGGTTTGGGGTTCATGGAGAATCAAATGGAAAAGATATGGAAAATGAAATGGAAACTGGGGGAAATAGGGATGTGAGGAATTTAAACTAAGTTACCATAATGGGTATATACAGGGGTATATAGGGTTTAGGGATACCATAATAGGTATACGTAGTAATGAATAGGCTTTTGCCAATATAGTAACTAAAATTAAGTTCCTTAACAGCAACCCAGGTGCCTGGCATGCTATTGCGGGCCCACCATCCAGCACAGTTGGCGAAGGTGGCATGCCCATCGTGTGCGGTTTCGGAATGACCTGGACCAGGATGGAGTTTGTTGATCAATGTGAGGGATCCTTTATATTTTTGGGTGTATAAGATTCCTTGTACTTATGTAAAGAGAAGTCTGTTTTCTTCACCAGGGGCTTGTGGGCTAAGGTTGGTGTTGATTTTTATGTATACATACGTGCGCCCAATCTAGATTAAAACTGCTAATTTTTCATAGCATTTCAACAAGAACCCTAAACCCCTAAACCCCAATGGGCTAAGGTTTGTGGTGATTTCTCAGTGGCTACTACGGAACTGGCTTTGGACCCACAGCAAGCGGAGTTGCTCCGGCACGGAAGCAGCGAGCCCCAGTGGCTGAGTAGAGGCTCCTTCTAAGGTTGAAACCATGGGCCCTATGTACCCTTCAGGGTTTAGGATTTAGGGTTTTAGGATTTAGGGTTTATGGGGCCCTATGGACCCTTCAGGGTTTCTAGAATCCCCCTAAAAGGCCTACGGGCCCAAAAAAGGGGCCCAGACGTCTCCCCTTAGACTCAGGCTGGAAAAGGCTGGAAAAAGCACCTAAATCCCCTAACCCAGTATGGGTGGTTTCCCAAAATTAGGGCGACCTTTTTGGGGGGTCCTTACAATAAGGAATATGGATAGTATATCGGGGTCTATATTGGAATCTCCTTATTTTGGACCCTAAACCCAATGTAACCTTATTTAGCGGTTATATAATATGTCCGGATAATGGAAAGGAAAATGGAAACTACTATATTCTAGTATATTATGGTTAGGATTTAGGCTATAGTCTAAACCCCTTAAAGGGAGTTATATACGGGATTCTATAAGGCATTACTATAGGGGTTATTGTCATTGAAGGGAATGCTAGGAGTTTAGACTATATGGCTTATGTAACCCCAATATGACCACAAAATGCTATAGTAATTTCCGTTTTCTTTTCCATTATCCCAATATAAGCCCAATGTACTACAGTCGTTTCCATTTTTTCGATTATCCCACTATAACCCCACATAACCCAAATGAAATCCAACCCGGGAGACGCACCCCTACCAGGGACCAGCTTGAAACATTAAGGTGGGTCTTCATACCTCGAAATCAAAGTGGAAGAACGACAAGGATAATGCAAACGTGTTCCATTGTTTTTGAAGAATCACGAGCTGTGAGGAGGGGGGGAATCTGCGAGCTCAAGTGCCATGCTTAACTTGAACATGCGAGCATGCCGATTGCGCGATGGAAGCGGAAGGTTGCCCGAACGCTTTGCTTGGAAGGTGCATCACTCTCAAACACCCCGGCTCGGGTCTTTAGATTCTATTGTGCCTTGAATTTTATTACTTGAGGGCCTGGTGTAGTGTGTAGTGACATTGAGCTTAGGCTTTGTACCGTAGTATTTGGGTCTGTGGCGGGGGCCTTCCAGCTAGATGAATTGAATCCTGGACACGCCCACAAATCTCAAGGAAGCTCACACAACCACCAGTCAATTATAGCCTTCATTCATGCAACTTCCATGTGCCGTATCTTGGTCTGTGTGACGTCGCTGCAAACTACCGCTGGCTGCAGGAACTGCTGACCGCAGTAAAGAATTCAGCTATCCTTGAGGAGGCGCCTTAGCGTCTACTGCAAGGCCGTTCGCTTATGTTACATAAACCCCCATAAAGCCCCTATAAAACCCCTCAGCCCCACAAAGTTGCAAAGTTCAAGAAAATAACACCCGTCGAGTTGAGAAGTGCCCAAAGCCTCAACACGCCCTTGGCCCTAGCCTCCAAGCCGCCTGGTTCCAACACTATAGTATAGTATAATAGGGTATGTATTAAAATTAGATAGGGATAATGGAAAAGAAAATGGAAGCTAGTATTTAGGGTTAGGGTTTAAGGTTTAGGGACTTATTAAGGGAATGAAGGAATGCAACCCTGTAGTGTTAGTGGTATAGTAGTTCACATAACCTCGATAGACACATCACACAACCTTTCATAACAGTCCTTATCACGCCTTCCCCCTCCCGCCCACCTCAAACCCCAAACCCTAGAAATCATACTAGCCAATGCAGGTTCCATTCTCTTTCCGCTTCCCTTCCTAGAGCAGCAAGGATGTAAAATGTTTCCCGCCCCGCCCATGGGCCGACTTTTTGCCTCTTTGGCCGTTTTGCCTGTGGCGCGGGGAGACGGGCCGCTGGTTCAGGTACCTGGGCTCCAGTGGGACCGGAAGCAATGTACACTTAGTATAGGAAGTTCGAAGAAGTACGACTTTTCTACCGATTTTTTCTTCACATGGCTGGAAGGTCGACAACAGCATAGCCTTAGAATTTGGACTGAGGCTAAAAGATGGTGTAGACTTCTGGCGCAAGTCAAGCCGTAAAGCGTTGGGATTTTGCTAAGACGTAAATTCTAAACCCTAAGCGATTTGCGCATTGCCCAGGTGTTCTGCAGCACAAGAAAGGCTCCCAAAAAGAGGGTGGCATGCAGATCCCAAACTCCAGTTTAGGGTTCAGGGTTTAGGGTGTTCATCCTTGCAGTAAGGCACAGAAAATCTATCCATCTCAACTACTGCTGATACTAGAAGTCCTGCATGTCCTTAGTATTATTTTGAGATAGACTTATAATTATGGGGTGGAGGGAGGATCGTTATCAGGGGGAGGTGATTACAGAAGGGATCCACTGTTTTAAAAAAAGATCCTCTGCAATCCACTCAGAGTTCTTCAGAGAGCTCTCGACCCAGACCTTCAAGACGAAGGACGCGGGTACCCATCAGGTGGAACCCCCACCCTGAAATAGTGATTATAAGGGAAAATAAGAATGATATTAGGGTCCTCTCATATTCCAATTATACTCCTAAACTCCTTGACCCACCACAAAGGAGCAACTTTGGGGCTTAGGGTTTGGGGTTTAGACTTTGGGGTTTGGGGTTTAGGGTTTGGGTGGGGCGGTCTGCAGTAAGGGTTTGCGGTTTGGGGGTTCAGGTAGTTGCAAGTAGGACTCTTTGGCAATCTCCCAAAATAGGGGGATCCCCGCTTTAGACCCCACAATATTCTTGTCCTTATTTAGGAGGACCCTCAGAATGGTATCCGTCATTCTGGGAAACCCCATTTGAGGTTTCAAGTATCTTACATGTGATGGTTACCTTCTTCTCGACAGGCATCAGATGGGATACAGTCTTAGGACTAGCGCAAACAGCCGGTATTCAGGAAGGTACCCAAGAACCTCCGCTCTCCAAGAACCTCACCACTTGATACGGTACTCAACCCTGAACATTTAAATCCCAGACCCTCAACCCTAAACCCCAAACCCGCCCAGGCTTCATAAGAGCTTAGGGGTTCGCTCAACAGTGTTGCAATTCTCGTTTTTGGGTCCCGAAGCCCGAAGCGAACCCATAAATACACTTGTAAATCTGTTAACTTCAACTCCTGGTCTTTGCAGCCATATGGATTCCCACTATAAATTACTTACATCTCAAGTTATCACGTAGGGACCCCTCCCGAAACCCTAAACCCCCAAACTTAACTCTAAACCCCACACTTGCTGGTTCGTAGTAGGGAATCATGGAATGAAACATGTAACATATATATATAATGAAGGGATTGTTTTCCCTTCTTCCCTATCAAGAACCAAAAAGTAAACCTTGTTTTCCTTGTGTGCAAGGAAGAGGAGGCGTGCTGCACGCCGCTGGGGGCGCAATGTGAGATAGGGGTAGGAAAACCTCAAACTAAAACATGCTCTGCAGTATGTTACGTTTAAGGTTCCAACCCGTAAAAGCATCCAGTAGGTGTCCCCTAAACCCGAACCCATGTTCTTTTGGTTTACAACGTGGTGTCAAGGAAGGAGTTACAGGTCTTTGGATATACAGTGAAACCCTACTCAGGATCTGAGACTAAGTAAGGAAGAGGAAATGGAACTACCATATGATTAAGGGTTCAGGCTCGGGGGGACAAAGTAAGTATACTTCTACAGCCATACAACTAGCTATCCCTATTCTGAACCTGCCTACTTGCACCCCCGCACCTCCCAATACGGGTTAATCAAGGGCTATCTAGGGCAGGTGAGGGAATTAAGGTAGTGGCGGTATAAGATCGTATGATTACTAGGGCCTCCTGACCCACCAGTAGATGCATAGATATTTCAACTCAAGGGCCGATCCGAACGCAAGACTCGAGGGCCCTGAACTTAAAGCAAGGTGCCACTACAGAGAAACCGTATTATCCTTGCATATCCGTACTATGGTAACTTTAACCTAGACTGTAGCAAAATGACCGTTATATCACCGCTATAACCAGTTAAAAAGGAACCTCTTATGATGGTAACCTGGCTTAAGATCCGGAACAGTAGCCCAGATAAGTCATGAGCCCTGCCACATACGGACCGCGCTCACTGGGACAGGCTCAAGAGCTCGTGAGGAAGGCTTCTGGACATCGGGATCTCTTTACAGCCCTGCCTTAGGCTCATGTGAGCCAGAGTCTACACTCCTTAAAAGGGGGTTTTATAGGGGATTATATGCGGGACTACTATAAGGGGTACCAAGGGGTATACTAGCAGTTTAGACTATGGCTCATGTAGAGCTTGGCTTTGTTTTCAGATCCTTTTAGAGCAGTGTGAAGAGAGTGGGGAGGTTATCGGAGCTCCCGTCTGATTCTTGAAGCTTCCATTCTACGGAAGTGTAACCTGGATCAATGTTAGGGATCCTTTATACTTTTTGGCGTGTGGGGTTCCCTATATTTCTGTAAAACGGATCCTTTTTTCTCCCTAGGGCAGCATTAACCATCTTCTGAAGGGGGGAAGATACAAGGATCCAAAAAATGGAACCCCCTAACAATCCCCTACTTTCCCCAATGTAGTATTGGGTTCATGTTGGGGGGGTTCCATTGTTTGGATCCTTTAGGGGGTCTGGGGTGTGACAGTGAGCTGGGTTGGCCCTTGGGATACTGAAAAATTTTCCCTAGTTGGTTTCATAAGGACCCTATTTACTAATATTTTTCAAAGGGTTCCAACACCCAAGCAAGTGAGGTTCACGACACTTCCGGGATACTGTCAGCCCAACTCCATCAGCCACAGCCTCTGTTCAGCATCGCCCCCTTGCGGCATTGGCAGCACTTCTTGCCCAAAGCAGGTACTAGTTATCAACTTTACCGCCCAACAATGTAGAGTCCCCCTTAAGTAGATAGAATATGGGGTATATGAGGATCTTATTATAAAGTACCCAAAGCCATATTCTATCTACTTAAGGGGGACTATAGGTATTATTCATAGACTTGGATGTCTAGGTTCAGGACTTCAATGCCAGCAGGGCTGACTACTTGAAGGTTTTTGGTATAAGGGTGCCTCGAATTGGTTTAGAAATTCAGCTATGCTTGGGTTCTCCGCACCCTGAGCCTTCAAGCAGACCTCGGACGAAGCTTGGGGGATTTGAGACTCTGCGAAACCCTCGGGAAGCGTTTTAGTCCAAGTGTCTGCAATTCGGTTACAGTATTTTCTTTCGTGTTGCTACTTTGGTGTCATCGCTTCTATTCTTAGAAATCTCACCCACCGACCCCAACCCCCCCAATAATTCAATATACAAACACGCTGTGAGGTCGCGATAGTCTAGGGTCGGTCTTTCAAAGTCTGAGGAAACGTGGCAGCAAAGGGGTTCACTTCTTATCTAAGGCAATTACAGGAGGGGAGTTACCATGTAGGGATCTTACATAAGCCTTATATACCTTACATAAGCCTTATATACCCCGTATATAACTCTCCATGGACCTTACATACCCCTTATATACTCATGATACAAACTTCCCTCATTGGAAACTCCTCTCCTGTAGTTGGTCCTAATCTTACAATTGAGAACCGTGAGTGACCCAAAACCCAAGAGCCAAAGCCCAGTCAATTGTAAATCCAAGTATGCTCGTGGTCCTGTATAAGTTTTCTGGGGCTTCGTGCACTCATCATAACCGCGTCAGCCACTTGAAGTGAGATGCCTGATTTTTAGCTGCCCATGCTACTCCCAGACCCCCAAAGGGATCTAAAAATTAGATCCCCTAGAACCATATGGGATATTATATAAGGATTATATAGGGGTTATAATGGGTCTATATAGGGGATCTAATTTTTAGATCCTCCCAGGGGTCTGGG
>CAJNIZ010005924.1:0-18481 GCA_905231905.1 Symbiodinium pilosum | reverse complement strand
GCACATGCTGTCTTTCACCTTGGTGATGAGGGCTCATTGCATCTACACGTTTCAGGCTGCTTCTGCTTTGAGACTGCAAGTGATGTTGTTAAAGAACTTTTTCGTTCTCGCACACCCGAATTCCGAAAGAACTAGCCGCCCAGGAGCTTGGGAACCCATCAGCGTCATCGAGGCTTGGGAGCAGAGAGAAGTTAGACCCCCAACCTTCAGCCTACAACCCCTTCATGGGTCCCAGAGCGGGACTCAGCCATCTTGGAGAGCATGTCGCCCCGCCTTGCAAAGCTCTCCAAGTGGCTTAGGAACTCCAGATAAGAGAAAGCCCTGCAAACATCAGGTCATTAAATTGAAAGCCTCAAACCCTCCAAAACCAAAAGTAGGAGACACGATGACACCCCTGAGCAGATAGCCGTTTGCAACTAATGCCCCGAACTCCCACACCCAAAGCTGAATGCGACAAGCAGAAGGCCTTGAGAACGGTTCCCAAACCTAAAGCCAAGCGACCCTGAAGATCATGTGGGTGAACAACGGCTGGAAATCCGTTCCTGGGAACAGGCCGTGCACGCCACAGTGCATCTCGATGACCTTGCGGTGGATCTGGTAGGCCATGAACTCCTGGGCTGCGTGCTTCAAGTCCCAGATGCCTAGATGACAAACTGTATGCGCAGAACTCTAAACAGGAACCAAGCCCAAAACCATTGGCAATACACAGCTAGAGGAAACTCATGAATCCCCATTCAAAATTGTAAGCGCTCACAAGAGAGACAAAGCGGGCAGCTCCCATAATCTTGAATTTCTGAGTCTCGTACCAATTTCATAGAAATCATTTTGTCCAAACTTCCGTCCCAAAAAACATCAAAAAGCTATGGACATCGACCATGATGCAGTAGGAAACCCTCTAAAACGTCCTGCACGCTAAACATGAGATGAACACTTGGCATTATCTACGCCGCTGTCCAAGGTAGGCTGAAGGGATCCTGGCAGCTCATCCTATAGAGCCCCAGAGGCTGGACGCTTACCAGATCCAAAGAGCTTACCTCAACTGTTGAGGGCTTGAAGAACTCTAAACTGCAACCGTCTCCCCTGAACCCGAACCCTGGAAGCACAGCACAGACTCGTCAAAGAGTTTGGCCATGCTTTCCCCGGGTGCCAGGGCGATGCTCCCATCTGGCGTCACCTTTTATTCACAAAACGGGATGCTTTGATTGAGGATTTGGGGTTAGGCTCTAGGGGGTGTTCGTCAAAGTCTCCGTGGGGTTGAACCAACGAGTAAGCAAGACAGCCCTTTCGGAAGCGCACGGTGCAAAGTAATTAGTGGGATCCCTGCCATGTTCTACACTCTGCGCATGAAGACAAGCTTTAAGGTTTAGGGGTCCCGAAACATCAGCTTTTCCATAGCAGGAGGGATCACTGCTTGATGTTTCAAAGTAGCACTCCAGCAGAAACCCGCAAGCCCAAAGCTCCCCCAAGACAAAGCTGAAGTAAAAACAACCCGAGCCCCTAATTAAGCATAAGCATCAATGTGAAGCCCACCCAACACTACGTCCCGAAACCCTAAAGCCCTTCTTGGCACCTCCAGAATCTGATGATTCTCCAGGAGACCAACGCCCCAGTTGCGATCCTCACTTGACGGTTCATGGGCAGGCATATGATATTCAAAGCTTCAGTTTCACTGATCGCTTTTTAATAAACGTCAGAACCCCAAATTCTGCCAATGTGGAATAATTTCCGTGTAAACCAGCATTTGGGGTCGCGATTTAAGGCTTGTGGCTTGGGGCTTCAGGTTGATTGCTGCAAGCTCAGAGTTTGAAGGGTAAGGCTCCTTGCGTTGTCGCAAGGTTTTGTTTGCGGCTTCAAGCTGAGAACAATTAGGCCTCAGGTTTAAGCTCGCGGGGGTTTGAGAGATCCTTCATGGTCATAGGATCCAGGGCCAAGGCCGGGTTTAGTGTTCTCGACCTAGGGCATAAGGTTTCGAGCTTCTTGAGAAGCTTTGAGCATACAGGCTTAATGTCCAGTCTTTTACGGCTTAGACCTCAGGGCTTACGGGCTCAATAAGATTTCTGAGCGTTTGTGGCAGGCATGTTTGGATACGGTTCCAAATATCACCTTTGTTCCTGTGCGGCTTCAGTGTTCAAGACTATCTATAGAGGCAGACTCAACCAGAAGCCTATATCCGATATCAGCTTCGTGAGCGACTTCTGCGCAAGAACGCTGAATTCAAGAAGAGAGAGCACTCAATCCCCAGAAGCCCAAATTCATATTCCTTAACAAAAAGTCTTGAAAGAAAATCCATCTACTCAAAAATGATCCAGGAGTCGTAGGACCAGGTCGGGTTTGGCCGGTTGTTGAGCCTGCTAGTTCGCTTCAGGCCCCCTTCAAAACAAACAACGTGTTGCACGAAGAGAGCCGCGATATATGTCCCGAACTTGGGGAAGCAGCCTTTAAAATCCTCTACTCTAGCCTTGAAACAATGTAAGGCACAAAACATCCCAATGCCCATGTCAGGAACGTGATGTCCACAGAGCAGGCGACTACGAACGAGGTTGGCTTGAGTCCACCGTTGCCTTCCTGCAGCAGCTCAGGCGTTGGGGCTTGGGTTCTTTCGGGCTAAGCATTTGGATTTTAGGGTTTGGTTTAGGGGTTGTGGCTAGCGCTTTCGGTTTGGGGTTTTCCCTAAAATTGAAGCCTGAAGCCACTCGACGTCAGACAATACACCCTGTAATTTCTCCTAAGCATCCAAACCCAGAAGGCCCAAAGCCGCCATAACCCTTGAACCCTGAAACCTTGCTCAGTCACCGTCTTGACCTTTGTACGCACCCTGGCCGCAGCAAGTCAACACTCTAGGATGCTCCATACGAATCCGATGTGCATGGCCTTAAACCCTGCACCTCCTGAAATCTTAGCATCCTAACCTCAAATCTTTACAGCCCATGCACGAGCTTGATCTTAAACACCCGAAGCCATAGGCCTTGGACTCTCAGCCCCTGGACCTCAAGTCTGCAACTGCATCCCTGACCCTACCCCCAGGCCTCGTAACCTTTTGGCGTCTTGAGCTTTAAGGGAGGCAACTGCTCTCCGATTACCACCTGGCCATCGTATTTTTGGGAGTTTCAAGGAAGAATTGAAGTCTAGGCCCAGGTTTTAGAAGTTGCATGAGGAGCCGTGATTTTGAGACCTCCATGCAAGCCATGGTTCCAACACATGTGCCCTCAGGGGTCCTGGGGCATGTGAGGATCATGGAAAGACGATAGGGGTCGCTCTTGAAGATTGCACGGGGCTTTGTTGAAAAGCTCCCGCTTCACGTACGTAAACAATGAGCATGAGAGAACAATTTGAGGGCTATGCGAAGTTGAACCTTATGTGCACCTGTAGTAGCCCATATGTGGAAGTCACAGAGGTCACGTGCCTTTCACAACGTCGTACGGAGACTGTTAGCAAATGGAGTCATACGAGGGGGAGAAATGGGAACCAGAATGATATAGACAGATAGTTCTCCCAGAAGCGGGGGAGGTAGAAAACCTGTACACTGTCTACTGCCCCACAAATGCAAGGGCATAAGTTGTAGCATTGCACGATTGCGTGCGCATCCTGCAGCTACTGCGAACACTGCAATACCTGTATAGCCACGGGTTTAGGTTCCCGTTCGAAACAAAGTTGGAATCCTTGCTGGGATCCTTTTCAGACTGGCTCTAAGATTAGCTACAGTTGGAACTGTGCGAGACCCTAAAAAAATTGCAAAGGATTTCTAGTCAAGGGATCCAGGGAAGGTCTTTTGAGGAGCGCGACTGGGCTGCGAAACCATTATGTTAGAGTTCATGAGATTCGGCAGATACAGTTTATACTCTGAGCTTCAGTCTCTGGTTCAAACGAATGTGCCTATATTTCCAAAATGAAGTACAACCGGCCTCGCATACTTCAGCTTCAGGATATCACGTGAAATCAAGCAACAAAAATCCATCCCCCCGCGCAAAACTTTCGAGAACCGCCATCGCTCCACATGAAACCCTAACTCCACGTGATATCCCCAATCCGAAGCCCTAGGCCAATTGATTCTGGTCGCCTCCGCATAGGAGACTTCGTAGACGAGCTCTGGCCACGGCCGGGGCTTGATGGCCGCAACGGTGCTGGTCCTTCTTGCATTCTGAGCCGCTAGAATAAAATCAAGTAATAGCGGCAGAAGTAGCAGTAGTCAGAAGAGTAAGAGTAGTAGTAGCGAGAACAAACTAGAAGAAAGGCACAATGGTATAAAAAGAGGCCACACCAGTTGGTGGTAGCGATGGTAATAGATGTGGTGACGCTAGCTTTGGTTGTGCGGCTGTGGCCGTGGTAGCCACGGCAGTGGCGTTGCGGTAAGGCAGTGACGTTTGCTGGTCCTAGTTGCAACCATGGAAACGATGTTGGCGGTGATGCTTGCCGCTCCCATCCCATTGTTATAGCTGCCATTGCTGTCTTCTTGTGGCTTTGTTATTGCTACTCACGCTGTTGCTGTAGAGCGGTCAGGGCTTCCCAGCTCACAGTGGAAAGCAAAAACAAGGCCCCCATGAGCATTCATCACCCCGTCCCCTGTAGTCCCTATGTGTCGACACAATATGTGGGAATAGGCCGAATCATGATACCGACAAGGATGGCTATCTTCAAGGAATCTTCTTGATCTGTGCGACAGTACACATACTACAAATAAGAATTTGGGTAGGGGCCAAGTAGGGATATGCGTGAGAAGCACCAAAAAGACAAGCTGAATACAAGTCGTACTTGTGCTCAACTCCTCATCTATAATCTCAATAGGAGTAGTAACAGAGGCCATAGCAAAGTAAAGACCTACTAGAAGAGCAAATAACATCAATTGCGGTACTCTCCTGCTTAACAAGACAGGGGCGAGAAACAATCAAAACAATCAGCAACAAGAAAACAACATGAACAAATTAAAAGTCGTAGTTTTTGTGACAAGGCGTGCTGTCCTCTTGACCTCGGTACCCTCTTTTGTCTGCTTGGCAGATACCACGCAAACACCGCCGTCCATCGACGCGTAGTCTCCCGCCTATTTTGGATTTAAGGTCTAGATTTTGCACAAATGTAGGGGTGGGGACCTTTTAGGACAGCAGAGAGAAGCTCTTCATGAGCCCAAGAGCCTCATGTCCCAGAGCCTTCACCTGCTGCTTCATTCGGGCTACGAGTTTGGGCTGCTGGATTTCAGCCAGCTTCTTCGGGTAGTACACATACAGCATTGGCAACGGTCTTACTGCCCCTGTCTTCTCGTACATTGCTGTCACTATGGCTGTTCTTGTCGTTACATCCATGTTTGTACTACTTATGGTGTCTATGCATGTCATCCTGTTTTCTGATTGAGCCCTTGTTTCTTCAAAGTTCAGCACTACACATCTTGTCCGTTTTGTAGTCTTTGCAGTGAAGACTGCTGCGTACTACACCTCCTCCTTGCGCTGAGAGCAGTGATGGTACTCGCTCTAATCCAAGCACCACCACCGAGAAGGGTTCCATGCTGAGGGTGAGAATGGTAATCGTAATCACTCAAGACCCAAAATCCTAAACTCAAAATTTCCCAAACCCAAACTTCAAACCTCAACCCTCAACGTAAGCAGATTGACCCAAAACGCTACATACCCTTCGTAGCCTCACCCCCCGCGGCCTTTGTTAGGGCACCTGCGCCATGGCCCGCTGAGCTTGAGATCTTCCCCGCAGCGTCCACCGAGAGCCTAAGACTTACCAAGGTTTAGAGTCTAGGGCCTTTGACTTGAAAGGTGTCATGAAGTGCTTTGGGACTTGATTTGGATTCAGGAAATACAAATGGAGCGCCTACTCCAAACCGAGCTTCTGGCATATCAGCTTTTGTAGGGCTTTGTGTGCCTTGTATAGGGTGTGCGTAGAGATGCTTTCCGGGTCGGAGACTTGATGAAGCAATGCGGCAAGGGTTGGAAGGCTTGTTTAAGAATTCTTTTCGGAGCTTACTTTTCGGTGCAGAGTAGGCTTATGCGCAGCTGTTGTGAGGGAAAATGTATGATCAAATGGACATCCTGTGGTGGTGAGGGTTTAGGGTCCAGGCAGAGTCTCGGACAAGCCCCTCAAACATGTAGCAGGTGGCCAAAACGTGCAATGTCTCCGCAAACTCGACATATCTGGCTGGCAGCTAGGAGATGCGCTGCAAGGTCGACTAATGGTCTTGTCAGAATATCACAGAACTCCCACCACTAACAATGCAGAGTGTCCCCTACCATTCAATATTTCTCATGTGCAATCACTTCATATTTGGTCTTGTAGTGCCATAGGAAGACCCTGCTTTCAAATCTAACCACAGCGTGCAGCGTAAAGTGCTCAAGCAGGCTACCTTTGCTTTTCTAGATGGCTCTCCTGCAATTTCAAAACTTAAAGCTTAAGCCCAAGACCTGAAACCCGCAACCCATCAGACCCGTCCATCTTGAACCCCAAACCCCAGCTCTCAAGCAAAAAGTCGGGCAGCCAGGGCTGGTTGGGTGCGCAGACCATACCTGAGCCACAAGCTCTTTAAACAAAATGAAGGGTTGAGGGCATGCAAGAATCAAAGTTTAGGACCTCAGTGATTTTGATCTGGGACTGCAAGGTTTTGGTGTACGTGGCTTCGCTTTATAGCTCAGGCATACAAGCCGTATGTAGCACCCCACACATGAAGGAGCCGGGTAAAGAATCTCTACAATATGCTGGACCTGCCAAAACACATACTCTGATGTGTGGGGCTTCGGCAACCTCCATCGCATACATACAGGACAGACTAGGATTCCTTTCCTATAGCTCGCCATGCTTAAGCTTCAATTAGGCCTATCAGGCTTCAGGATTTGGGGTTTAGATGGGTGTAGCATTCAGGGCTTGGGGTCTTCGAAAATAGTTGCCAGACCTGACCGAGATGCTGAAATCTGACCATGTCCCTGGACCGGTCGTGGCAGAGAAGGATGTGACGCCCTCGGGGCCGCGCTTGGTTGGCTGGTTATCACCCTTTCTACGACGGCGTGAGGGGGCGTGACCGCTCTTCGCAGGGGTTGAAAAGAATTTGGAGAGCTGTTCGGATTCTGCTGGTAGCCAGTGTACCTCATTGTGGGGTTCTCTGATCTTGTTCAACTAATGCCTAATCCGAAAACCCTTTACTCATAATCATCTTCCCGAAGCCCTGCAGCCTGCACCCTATATCCCAGACGCTCCAGCCAGAATATCTACACGCAACGTCTGCAAGATGCAGAGGTAAACGCGCCTCCCTGCCTTAACCTCAAACTCTAGTTTTGGGTGCAGGGTTCAAGATTAAGAGTTTACAGTTTAGGGCTGGCCCAAGAGTTCCGCTGCAGTTTTCTTGAACACTAGGAGGGGAACCTCCTAGATTGTCCGCTTACGGTGCCGATCTACAGGCAACCTTCAAAGAATTTCCCGTGCATGCCAAATGCTTCTGCGCTGAGGAATTAGTATAAACACTGTATAGAGCCCAACATTCAGATAGACCATGGCCCTGCATCATCTGAATCCTCGACTCGTCTCCTGAAGTGTGGAACTTGGCTTAGAGTGGTCTAAAGGGTTAAGAATGCAGAATGCTGCGAACCCGAAATTCACCCGATCACTGCACTGAAATGTGGTAGAACCACCCTATTTAAACTTCCGAGATCCAGTACGTATCGCGCAGCCCCGCAAGGAACCGCACCCCCGAGAGCAAAGGCCCTCAGCATCTCTCGGCAGTAATGGCTCCGCCTTGTCCACTTGAATTGCGGTGGCGGCAGTGTTGTCGACCAGTTCAGTACAAGCCTCACACAGCTGGAGGCTTAGCAGATGCTTTCATGACTCAATCTCTACATGATTTCTTCATTCTTTTGGTTTGTCAACAAAATGTCGACAATTGCTTGGATTGCTAATCTTACATGGACCTGAAAAACAATATCCAGTGAACCACAATTTGGGACCTTCGTCAAGGTCCTTTGCCCGGAGCGCACAATGCCCTGATCCCTTTTACTCAAACCCTTGACTTGGAGACCCTGAATCCTACCTCGTCTTTGTAACTTGTTAGTACATTCTACGTTTGCCAAAAAGTCTGACAGACAACCTTACAGGAGGAATCATTGTCCTTCAGGGAACTCAAAAAATTGAAACTGAAACCGAGACCACCCGCGTGCTAAAGGGACAGGAGTCTACGCTGCACCTCTTTTGACATTTCGTGTTAAATTGGGGCAGTGTACACCTACATACTTCAAACAATGCCCCAGCTGTAGCCTCGAAAAGATGGCACCAACCTGATGACGGATAAAACACCGCGCCATGGCCTGGGGTGCTTTGAGGTGAAAGCTGGCAGTTTCGGGCTTAGGGTTTGCTGGTGTGTTTTGTATGTTTGAAAGATACGGCTCGAAATACGAATCTTTCGGCATGGGGAGTGTTTCGGGCTGGGCTTAAAGACTTGCAAAGTCCGAAATCTACAGCCTTTCAGAAGTGGAATCGGGGTCAAGAGCATTAGCCTTGAAACATGAGGTGGCTGGGCTCAGGGTTTGCTGCTCAAAGGCTCAGGAACTTATAAGAATCAATCGGTTCAGATTTTGCAACTTATCACAGATGTTCCACCAAGTTCACATGACCTGGACACAACAGACATTCCCGTGTCGTGAGGGCTTCACGGAAGAGGAGTCTCGGCAGATTGTTACGTGACACGACAGGATTTCATTAGCTGAGCCAAAAGGATTCCAAGATCCACCGAAGCTCCATTGCCTTATGCAATCGCCAAATGAAAAATGTGGCCACTTCTCACTCTGAAAAAAGATGGAAGGCTTCGTGGAGCAACAGCAAACCTTTAGAAAGACAACAATGGTAATTCTGTTTGATTACACTTACTTATGCCTCATCATGTTCTTCGATTTGTACAGGCTCGTTGTGCTCCACACCTTGTTCGGGGCTCACAGCATACTATGACATCTGTCAACTCCAAGGCTAGTCTGAGACTGGCAAATCTGCACAGTGCTCTCTTCTCAAACCCTGCACCTGACTGTGAACCCTGGATTTTGAATCAAAAACAATAAAAGTGTAGAGCCCAAAGAATAAACACAAGACTCCTGAAAACCTTAAAGCCTTGCAATGCCTAAAACTCACCCTTCAAATTCTGAAGCCCCCTAAAACACGATTCAAAAACAAAAGCGGCACCCCGCTCAAAATCTGTAAGAAAAACAGCTTTAAGCATTTCTGCCATTTGCTTCGCACCTACGCAGATCAAAAGCGAAGTTCTGAGCCCTAAACACAACCCCGGAACCCTAAAAATGTGCAGCCAAGCCACACGTCTTCTGAGGACAGTTGGGCGCCTGCGCGCTATCTTCGCACTTCTGCTGACACCTGGGTTTAGCGGTTAAGCTTAGTGTTTGGAAGTTCGGGGCTGAAAAGGTTAGGAGCTTTGGCAAATATTTCGAATTGAGCTTGCAATGTTGGCAAAGGACCTGTGTTTGAAATTTTGGCACCCTGGCTCAGCATTGTGGGTTGTGTGCTTAGGCTTTCAGGTCAAAAGCTGTTGCTGCTTCACGTTTCCAACACGTCAAAGTCTTGTACCTGTTCTCATCATGAAGCAGTCTTGGGCTTCCCAAAAGCCACTCTACTCACTTTTTCTGTCCACTCATCTTGGCACAGAAAGGGCCGCATCAAGGAGAAGAATATGGAAGAATGAAAACCTGTCCTGAGTACGCCTTCTTGCGCACGCCTGCGGACGTAAGCCGTAAGGCTTGCTTGCAACGTCGCCTTTTGCGTGCATGTTCATGGTGTGAGTCGCTGACCTTTGTGCTGAATGGCTTGAAGTTTGGGGCGTCGATCTCCCGAAAGCATATAGGCCAAAGGCAGTGGAATCTTCGAACAACGTCTTTGTCAACCCGGAGCTTCATAACACCAAAGCTTCAACACAGCTAAACGTTCGCCTTCTCCATCCAAAACGGCCGATTTCAACAGTCTCCACAGGTCGTCAACCCCAATTTGCGTTCCAAACGCCCTGCAAGTAACTGCTACCTACACCTACACTTCATACATAAGGACATTTTCAAGGATGGAAATCTGCGAGTGGGGGAAAGGGGTGGGTGACAGGTCGCCACTTCCTGACTCTGCAGTTCGCTGAGTACGTCCCCTGATGAGGCGTAGAATGACGGCCAAATTCTTGGGAACGCTAAGCACCCTGAATCCTGCAAAATTGGAACGAGCCGAATCTTGGCAACCATCTACGGGCAGTTTCATGTTGTTTGGTGGAGCTTACACCGAAGCTCTAACCTCAAAGCCTAGGCCCTGCGGCTGTTACGCAATAGCCGAAGCGGTCTGCGTTTCGCAAACGCCAGTAAGCGCGTCTAGGGAATTACTCGCACCATGACTGCCGAGGCCGCTCCCATGCAGCCGCTAGACCTTCGCACAAACCTCACCGCAACACATTCCAAGAGCTGGAGGCCTCGGTCTCCTTTGTACAAAGGGAAATTGGTGCTTCCGCAAGGCCAAACAAGGTCGGAAGCCCGTCGAACTGTAGCAACTTCAGGCAGTAGACAGAATCGTCAGGCTGCCGAACCTTTGTCCAGAACGACAAGCTTCACAATCAGCGCTGCTGCCAAGTTCTTCCGAGATTCGCCCCCGCTGAAATGTCAAGTGGATTCTTGAACTGAACCCTACTTCGCTTGATCTGGTCTTGGGGATGGGCTGCCTGCTACACACCAGTTCCAACAACGTTGCTGCTCCACCACACCAGCATGCAATCGTAACGGGACCACATCCAACACCAAACTCAAAGCCCTGTAGTTACCTGCGGCCCTCATGTTTACTTGGGAGAGGGTAACTCTCTCTAGGCTGGGCGCTGTCCAACTGTCAAGCCCCCGAAGCCATCGCAGCTAGCTGCGTGGTCCGACCTCGAAGCATTTTACGGTTCGGGGCTTGGGGTCTAGGTTTAGGGTTGCTAGTCTTGAGTTGTAGACCTGGGATCAAGGTATAGGCTTCGCGGTCAAGGCTCAAGGTTTCGGCTGGATCTTCTTAATGACCCGACCACCTCCGGCAGACCTCGAACGAGCCTCCAAATCCCGACATCAAATTCTCGAGCTTCCTAGTAAATCCTCTGTCTCTTTACGCAATCAACAGCCCAGAAGAGAACTAGGCTTCTTGCTGACCCCAGGAACACGGAACCTCGGCATTACATCAAAGATCTCACAGGATTGAAACAAAAAAACACATTGCGCAATGGCTCCCGTGCTCGCATAACCCGCCTGGTGAATTCTCAAAACATGGATACAGAGTCCTCGGACCTAGCATCGCAAGAAAACCTACGCGGTTGGTCAGGCATACAGACAGATTATGAAACTCCAACAATCACCCCAAATCTGCAAGTTGGAAGGGCAAGCTGCGTGTACGGATGCCCCTTGCACGCTTTGAGAGGCACCAATGCACTGCTGCCCTGCGGTTCGCAAGACATGTTGGTTGAGGGCTGTTGGTTTCAGAGTTTAAGGAGGCAATGCACCAAGGCACACCAAACCCTTCGTTGGTTTCCGATAGTGAGGGCCTGGGTTTAGATTTCTTCTGAGATGGCTGTGCATCAAATCCGAAGGCCAGAAAAGGCCACTGAGCATTTTAGAAAACTCGGCTGTAAGAAAGCTCTGGAGCTCAGACTTATGGGATATCCGCTTGAACATCATATGACACCTGGGCAAGGAAAGAAATCAAGAACAGGCTTGGGTTGGCATGCAGGCTTCGATCCTAAGGAGCCATCGTGCATAAGATTTTGTGGAAGTAGCTTGGAACGTCTAGTCCGGACAGTGTCATGCTGGGGGCACAGATAACGGCAGTGATAACGACAACCACATTGGAAAGCATTGATACTGAGAATTGCTCTCAACATGGCGCCCGTCAGAAGCCTGACAATGATCTTTTTCAACAATGACTCCGAGAAATGCGTGATCCGAAATTCACCGGCCTCATGCTATCCATAGTGGATATATGAGATCTAGTCTAGTCAATTAATCTTGTGGCATCCATTGGACACCCTGTGGACTTCCCTTAATTGGGGTGCCGAGATTGTACATCGGTACAGGGAGGTGTTGGGAAGATTGACCAGAATAAGGGTTATAGCAGATCCCTTGTAAGTCAAAGCGTCTGCATAATGCGAAAACTGTAAGCATACCATAACATACGTCTACGTGGCACGAACTCCCTTCAAATCTGCCGAGAACCTTTTTTATCACGAATACTACAAAAAGAACCCCGAAACCCTGCAAACCCTAAACCAATCCTCGGAGAAGATCAGGATTGGCGACGGGTAGGCCAGGTCTTCGGCAACCACCGACACTTTCACGGTCTCCACAAGGCCTTCGAGGACCCTTAACCCCCGGAAATCCGAAACAGAATGAAACAATAAACCCTAAACCCGGTTTAGACGTCAGGGCTTTGAGGGTTTAGATTTGTGTGGCCTAAGCCCGCTTAGGACTTAGGAGCTACAATGAATTGTATAACCGTGGAATTTAAAAACGTCGAAGAACTATTGTCCATCAAAAGGGGGCGGGGGCTACATGGGTTCCATAATATGTGGAGGGTGTTGCATTTCTTGGTTGGACGGGTTCCGTCTTTTGGCAGCAGGCTTAGGATGTTCAGTTCATGTTGAAAATGTTGATGAGTGCTTAGAGTCTCTTATCTTCTCCGTCAGGATGCAAAGCTGAAAACCCAACATAGTCCAGAAAAGCCTTGTGCGGTAGGACTTGTATTTATTGGTCTCGCCAGATACACACCCAGTTCATACACCCACCAATATGCTGAGGAACCCTGTCTACACTCACCTAAAACATGCTGTCAGAATTATGGCCCCTTCGTGGGAACCCTTTAGTAGCAGGGGCTCCATTGCAATTGCAACCCTGTATTCTGAGCCCAAGAAATTGGGATCCTCATGCACCGCATGTTTCAAAAGTGGACCTCTACTTGAGAAGAAGCCCGAAACCCTAGACCCCAAGATTGGACCAACAACTTGTTAAGCTCCCCAAAGCCCAAGAGTTCAGCGTTCTTGCAAGCGAGCCTACTCCTTGATGTGCTGTGACCTCACACTGCACGGAGAAGGCTTTGGTCGGACGGTCCATGGATGCCTGGAAGGAGACTGGGGACTACAGAGTAGATTGCACCCAAGATGCAGGCCCTGATCCGAGGGTTTTATGCAAGCGTAGTTGTAGAGATGTGGAGAGGATGTCGAGGATTCTGGGGGTAGGGACATTCAGTTTTTGGGGTACCAGGGTTCGTGATATGACCTTTGCCTCACACCCTGAACTGGCTAGAGGTGGTCATCCTAGCAAACACCCCTCCCATTGCTTTTTTCCAGCCTGGTAGGAGATGACTCCCGTGGTGCCATCCATGGTCAAATTATTGGCACCCAAATTGCAATCGGCATTCAAGGAGTACCTGGCGAGCTGCTGAGAAAACGCTGGTGCTACACTCCGAACCCTAAAACTGACCTGGGTATTTGTGCTTCCATGGGAAGACACAGACGTTTGAGTGACCACTTCCGGTAAGAGGTCCCTTGCTGAAATGAGCCTAGGGTCTAGAGTGGCGACCGCTTAGGGCCTAGGGCCTGGGTTTGGGACTTAGATCGGTTTGCGGCCTTCCGGTTCGGGCTTTGAGGTTTACAAGGCTAGTGGATTGCTTGAGCCAATCAACCCGGTTTTGAAACAATTCACCTTCGCTTTGTCTGGAAACTCAAAAAAATGGAACCTGAACCCTGTCACCCCTATAATCCCTTCACCTCTAACGATCCGAACCCCTACACCCTACATCCAAAATCGTCTACACCCCCAAACCCTCAGCGCTACACAGAAACTTCCCGGTGTGGACGGCTCGTACCTGGTCGCTGTCCGAGGGATTGGCTGCAAGTGGATGGCATCGCCGACGGCAAAGCGCTTGTCTGCATACCTCGGCGTTCAGGTTTGGGGTTGAAGGCTGAGCATAGCGAAGAAGAGAATATGAGATCAAACTTTTCTATTCAACCGTAGGGAGTAAGGGTGTCCAAGACTCAAATCCCGACTGTAAACCCAAACCTTGCGCACCAAACCATACGCCCTAAAGCATAAGCCCTGAAGCGTAATCGCCCTGAACCATAAGCCCAATACATGTTCCAAACGACCCAGGTGCTTGAAAGGCGTAGGCGTCTTGTGACCGCCCTGACCTTGGTTGCTCTTCGAATCTTAGAGCGAATATATATATATATATACATATATATATATAGGGTCCCGGAGTGTCATAGGAATATACGGGTTCGCAGTGGTAAGGCAAGGACATTGGGGCTTAGGGTTACAGAGGGCCTTGGGGTCAAGCGCCCCACGGGGACTTGGGAGAGGAGTACTAGCGTCTTATTGTCGATGAATTGAAACAACTACAGAGATCTATTCTCCCAAATCTTACTCGGCACCAAGCAGTAAAGCTAAAGCAAGTTTCGAACCCCCGAGCCCACAGGTCAGGCTACAGGGCTTGAGTTGCTTCTCAGGACTCCAAACCCTGAAATGTCCTAAAATGTCAACCCCAAGTCAATCCAAAACGACCCAGCTGCACTTGCAGCATGCTTGGTTGCTGCTTTGGCCGTTCACTGGCCGATCGTTGCAATCTGTGATTGCCTCAAGGGGAACGACATGAGTTTGCAGGTAGGTTTAATGAACCCAGAGCCTTGACCCATAGTCACGCGCTCACCAACAATCCCTTCATTTCTAGAACCGCCAGCGGAGCCTCGCAAGAGTCACCCTTCTCATTCACCCAGCCGATAGTGCTGAGGCAAGCAATGCACGTCCCATTCCTTAGAAAAGGAAGCTCTGATACAAACGACTAGGATGACAGCTACCGTAGCACTTTTCGGTTCAATGTGTTACATGAGTATTCGTCATAATATGCACTTTCAATGTGCAAGTCGTTGTCATTCAACAATAGACCAAAAAAAGGAAACTAGAATGATATGACGTAGCAATTTAAATTTCCAAGTTGTTGCGGGGGATGCTGCTGAGCCGAGGAAGATTTTTCCATAACTAGGAAAGCATACAACAATCATCGCTGAAGCTTGGCACATGCTACGTTACCACCAGCTGCTTCAGCCTTAAAAACCATTAAAGAATTCGTCAGATGAAGAGCCTGGGCTCTGAGAGATATAGCCACTCTCGCACTCCTGGCACTTCCCCTGGGAGAACTGGGCGCATCCTCCACATGACGTGGAGTCGGAGGGACAGCAGCTTGTTTCCTTGGATGTTGTTGGAGGCCATTGGCAGGGCTGAAATTTCCGTGCTGTTCAAAGCGCGGGATAAACCCTAAGAGCTGAAGCAGAGAGTTCCTTCTGCTGTCCACATATAAGGATTTGCCGAAATCATGTGATTCGCCATGTTTGCTAGGTATTAAACCCGAAAAGACCTGTTGTCTGCGACCCAGTCTCCGTGCTGTTGTGGAAGAAGTGCCACAATGTGATCCCTCTGGGGCACGCACCCGCTTTTGAGGCTGCCCTCGTCACGTGCTGCACCTCACATGCAAGATATGTCAAGAGTTGCTACTAGCAATGTTTGGAGTGTCATCGCGGTATCCCAGTCTTGACGCCACGCTCGTGAGAATGAGCAACGCAGCTACTTTAGCACCACCCTCCTCCCCAAGTGTTTTGAAAGAACCTCCCAAAACATCCACTTGGAACCCCAGACAGGCCTTTTTTGTTGGTTTCATGTTTAGCGGGGGAGCTCCTGAACGGCTATCGTCTTAAGGATTTCTATGGGGTTACCCTCAACGGACTCCAAGGATATATGGGGATGACACAAAGATTCAGAGGGTTTCCTTTGGTTCTCAGGTTAACCGTATTCTTGATGTTTACCGTGGGCTTTGGGCTTAGAGGTTAGGCTTCATCTTTAAGGTCAGCGGTTGTCCTTCGCAGCTCCGGTCCTCTGCTGCATGTAATCTACACAGTGAAAAGCACCTTGTTCTGACCACGACCGAGCAGAGCCATGCACAACAATACCAAGGTTAAGAGTTTAGGCCGGTTGGGCGTTATCCGCAAGGAGGGACCTGGGATGGCAGAGCGCGCTGACACGCGCGCATGGAAGCCCTGTGCATGGAAGAATCAACAAGTCGTTTAGGGGCCTCAATTATGGCGGGACTCCTGAGACGCGTCTCTACTGAAAACTCTGAACAGTGAACCCTAGACCCTACATAAATCCTAAACCCTGAACCCCAACCCCATACCCCCTCCCCCCTAACCTGCGCACCCCCCTCACGCTGCCTTGTGGAGCTGCTCGGCCACCGCTAAGGGCACGGGCGGCGAGGAGGCCTTGCAGAGGTGGGGGAGGGGTACTGAAATCGAATTTGGGGTTTGCTCAGGGTTTAGTGGCTTAGGGCTTCTCAAAATTAGTTGTCCCCTTCTGCGGCCACGAAGGAAAACAATTCATGTATGGCGTGCACCAAATCAAAGGGGCTGATCGGGGTAGTATCTTGCCTTGCGCTTCCGGCATTTGGCGGCCAGCTGGTTGAGGCTGCTGTTGGCGCTGAGCTCCTGTTTGGACTGGTTGTTACTACCACAACCAATCTCTGTGAATATCCGGAGAAATCCTTGACACTTGCCCGGCAACATTGAGAACCGTAAAAAGATTTGTCTAAGACTCAAAAAGCATATAGCTCATGCATTGTCAAGGAGCCCGTATACCCTATCCCTCGACTCCAAACCCTAAATGCAGACTGAAACTCTAAGCGTCAAATCCTGAACCCCAAACACTAGTTTCTATGTTGTTTTCCATTCGCCTATATACCCCTTGAAACTCCTGCAGGCGCATAGCGCCAGCCCAGCTCTTGCCAGCAAAAGCGTCATCCGAGTCATCTTGCAGCCGGCCTTTGCTGAAGGCGATAAAGGGCCCTTTTAACTGGACAAAATAAGGAAACATCTTGTATAGTAGGTCCAATACGGGAGTTGGTTTGTTGCACGTTGCAACGTAACTACCCACTGACGGGCTCCAACTTCCAGCCCACCAAAACAAAGAACGACCAGATCTACCGAGGAAGTGACAGCCTGAGCCCTGGCTTTGCTCGATTGCTGGGCAGGATTCGGGGCTTGAGGTTTGAGAGTACTTGAGGTCGCAGAATCTGGGCTAAGCATTAACAGCAGTGTTTAGAATGCGTGGTTCAGTGCTGTAGGGCCTCGGAAATGCTGCAGAAACCCTACTGGAAGCTGACCGCCGACTCCATAGCTCTCAGCTTCCCTACTAGGGAATGCTTCCTCTCCAATCCTGATTGAATACGCGTCCTCCGACCATACACAGTACGCCGCTGCATTCATCAAGAAGATCCGAGAAACGACCAACAACAATTGACACATGGCTCATAATTTGCAACCACTCCACACGAAATAAACGAGGACCAAGAAGGGACTTGCATCGACAAGAGTTCGCTTATCCCCCCAGCACAAGAGCCCACACCAATCCACGCCAAAATGGAACTAAATCCAAGTCAATCTCCCCAAGAAACCTTCACCCTTTGCCCACTGTTGCAGTCTGAAGACCTTGGTCCACATAGGAGCGAGCTTGCAATAAGCCTGTTGCGACATCTGCTAGTTGGGACTCAGGATTAGCGTCTCGGGCGCGGGTTTAGGGTTCAAGGTTCAGAACAGAAAATGCCTGCGTAGTTGAGGTATAGGGCTTGGTGTCATAGGATGAAAGAACTTTCGGTGTTCAAGCCAGGTCTCGAAATTATGGCTTCAGCTGTAGGGTAAAGCTTCCGGCTTAAAGGGCTGTTGCTTCAGGTTGCTGGCCTGTTCCGGCTTCCGGGGAAGCCTCTTCGCATTGATCGATGTCAGCCGCACCTCACACCGCAACAGCACCATCGCTAGAAACTGCACTTTCCACTGAACAGAAAAATGAGGAGGATGAGGAGGAGCTGGAGAAGGAGTAGCGACCACAGCCGCAATGGGAACAGTAGCAACAGCATGCATTTTAATCGGAATGCACCAACCGGACATGTGCCCACACGATACACTATTGGGTCTGTCAATGAAACGTAAGACGTCGAAAACCTAAAGTTGAGCCTCAAATCCAAAGCCGCAAACCCCCAACCATACAGGCCAAGAGTGAAAGAAGTCCGGGCACGTCCATGCAGCCAACATAGCACGGTAAAGACGCAAAGACGCCCGCGAAGGCGTCGCATCGGTAAGTGCCTCTCCCGCAGCGCCTCGTTTGGAAGCTAAGGATCTAGGGCAAGGTAAGGCTGTTTAGGCTTTATGGAGCCAGAAGCCAAAAGCCACCAAAACCGAGCTAGGACGTCCACTGGCGTGCACTACATGTTTGGTGCTATCATCAGCAGGCTTGGGAGAATTGAAATTGCATCGCGGATCATCAGAAGCGGCAGCAAAACCCAGAGATGGCATGGGACATTCAGCGATTTCGTTGTTTTCGCTATCGCAAAACACGAGAGGGGCGTTTTCGCGAGACTAGCAGAAGAACTATCAGGGTATTTTACGTAAGTTGGGCCAGGAAGCCCATGTCGGCTGAAGCTTCCC
>CAJNIZ010005923.1:0-17654 GCA_905231905.1 Symbiodinium pilosum | reverse complement strand
GATGGAGGAAATCTTGCACCGTCTAGGGCCTCCAAACCGTGTGAGACGTAGGTATAGGGGGTTTGGGGTTTAGGGTTTTAGGGTTCAGGGTTTTAGGATTTAGGGTTTGGGGCTTTAGGGTTTAGGGTTTTAGGCTTTAGGGTTTGGGCTTTATAGGGTTTAAAACTTCGCGGACGTAAGGGTGGTGTAAGATTTCCTCCATGAACAGTTTTGGTCGTTTTCACGCTCCTTCTTGCTTGGACCTCCAAGACGGGAAGCCTAATTCTAGGAAACACCAATGTATTTTGCTGACGTACAGGGATACTGATTCCCATGCTGTGCTTACGAAAGGCGCCTATCTTCGCGACATCCCCCAAACAGCGGTCCAGGATTTAGGGTCGAATGGGGCGTTTCAAAAATCGAGGGTCCCTTTCTGAGGATCGCCAGAATGAGGATCATGACGATTTAGCGCCCACATCGGCTACCCCATTTATGAGAAAATCTCATATGGTAAGAACCCACCAGCCGCTCAATATTTTAGACCCTAAGCCCTAAACCCTTAGCTCTAAATCCTAAACCCTAAACTTCGAACCATAGACCCTAAACCCAAACCCTAGCTCAGCATGGGAACTCTGATCAAGCAACAGCAGCACCTGTAACTCTGAGCTTTGACTGATCAAATTCTCATTCTTTTCGGCCTGTATAGGGCGTCGGCAATGCCTGCTGCTTCGAAACGGTCGGCCAGCCCGAACCAAGCATGTCGGGCAGCCAGAGTAGGGTTCATGTACGGTTCATCCCTGAAATTTGTACACCCTAAACCCTCAACTCTCGGGTTTAGAGTTTAGGGTTTAGGTGCTTTAAAACTCCCCTCAACCCTACAATATAGGTGTTGGGTATAAGGGCTTGGACATTCCCTAAAGCTAAACCGCCCTCCCCTAATTCGGAGTTGAGATACTACAAGTGCCGCAGAATTACCAACATCAGTTATAAACCCTAATGTAGGACTATGAGAATGGTAAGTAGCCAGGCCCACACCTTCCCGTACTCTAGTGGTGCCTCCATAAACGGGACAATGATTTCAAAAACCTGAGACCCTATAGGGCTGAGGGTGGGGCTTAGGCCTTAGCAACCCCTACCCCTTGTATTTACTGTTCCTGTGAGAGACCTGATATTGGGGGACACGCCCAACATGGGGTCATGGGTGTTTAATGTTAGTATGAAGGGACTACTGTATTGCTAGGGGTTCGAAGTATACAAGTACTGGGGTCATACTTTAATCCACGTGCTTCTGTCTCGGAAACCACCAACGGATGTTGGGTTACCTGGCCAACGGGCCATTACAGATGGTTTCATACGGTTCTACATAACACACCATGCCAATGAATTTCGATAAGAATGAGAAGCATAAAGGGGGGGGGAGATGTAGAAAGTAGGTTAAAATGGTGATAGCTTGGCTTACTATATGGATCATCGGGGTAATCAATCTACTTGTCCATGTATGGGTCAGCAACAGGGTTTAAAAAAGGGTTCTAATGGGAACCCCAAACAGGGAACCCCAAGGATATAGTAGGAATATAATCGGAATATACCTACCAGGGTCGTTGTATTCTAACTATTATAAAAACTTTAACCATAAATCCTAAACCCTAAACATCTTAAACCTGAACCCTAAAAACCCTTAACCCTACCCTAAACCCTACCCGTAGCTGATCCGCAGTAGCAGGCACTGCATTCCTGCGGGTGTCTACCATGCCATTGGACCCCCAGCTCTCCCAGAAGTTATGTGAGTTTAGGGTTTAGGGTTTAGAGTTTAGGTTGAAGATTACGAGATCCTACTAAGGCTTTAGGGTTTAGGGGTTGAGGGTGTCGATGGCTCTGTGGGGTTCAGTTGACTCTCCCAGGAATTCGGACGTCCAGGAGGAAGACGGGTGGAGATCTCAAGGCTCCGAACTCAGCCTTCCCTCCCAGAAATTCGCAATGTAGAGGCCGTAACACTTAGAATACTCCCCTAAACCATGAACCCTAAAACCGCTATATTGTAGGCTATGCGTCTCAAGGATTCTACTCGTAACCCTTCAAGCTTCTCCAGTACCTCTTTCTTGCAAGGTTTAGGGCTTAGAGGAGGGTGACCCAAAAGACTTCCCAACAGAGCAGATGTCAATCTATGCTTGTCCAAAATCGAGAACTCCTAACTCCAAAGACTACAAGACAAAAACTTTGGCAATTTCTTGTTTACAGACCACGATTTAAAGTGAGGTCTGGTAATACAGGGGCCTGAATAGGTAGCAATCTCATTCTCAGGTCCATTTGAGATACCCTACGAGGCAATTATACCAGCAATTTAGGATCACAAGGTTGGTAAGCCTTCAGGCCCCTTACATCGGCACAGTATTATGGTCGCTCTAGCCTGACCAGTATGTTTGGTCCTTAAAAGGAACATGAAACGCCACTGCGGGCATTTAGCATACCTCAAATTGGCAGGCATTGCTGCTTTTCTTTAGGATTTAGAGTTTACGGTCCTATAGTGTTCGGGCACTAAACCCCATTATTTGGGTCCTATATAATCCCCATGTATCCCTACATATCCCCTTAGAACCCCTTTCAAGGGACGCTATTATCTGGGTCCTTGGACCCTAAGCCTACACCCTAAGCCGGCGTAGGGGTAGTGAGAACCCCCACAGCCGGACACTGTGTAAGTGCAGCTACCGCATTCATCAATTAGACTTCACAGTGAAGCATGGGTTTACAGTTTAGGGCTTGTAGGGTTTAGGGTTTAAGGTTTAGGAATGAAGGTTTGGGACTTAGGGTTTAGGATTTAGGGTTTGGGATTTAGGGTTTAGAATTTAGGGTTTAGGATTTAGCTGAGGACCAAAAATGTTACAACCTGCTGGATAGGTCTTAGGAGTCTTCAGGTTAGGGCCTATCAGATAGGCTGAAGGCTTCAGGCTTTGCATCTGCAAAGAGAGCTTAGGTAAGGGTTTAGGGCTTAGGGATTAGGGTTTAAGGTCTGGGGTTTAGGGCTTGGGGTTTAGGGCTTGGGGTTTAGGGTTTGGGGTTTAGGGTGTAGGGTTTAGGGCTGAGCACGGAGCCACCACAAAGAATCACCAAATGCACCTTCTAGGAAGCACGGGACGCCGCCCCGGTAAACCTAAAGCCCTGAACCTAAAACTCTTCAACATTAAGCCATAAGCCCTAAACGCTAGAAATACTATAAACCCTAACCCCAAACCCATAAGCCCTAAACCCTAAACCCTAAGGATTGTGCGAGATAGGAGGGGCGAGGGGCCCCAGGTCAGCATTCCATGGGGGCAGACTGGTGTTAAGAAACTCCCAGATACTTCTTGAAGCGCTGCGAAACACTCCATGGACTGTAATGGTTTAGGCTTTAGGGTTTAGGGGGGATAAGTAGGGTTACTGGATTGCTGTATGGAGAATAGGGGGTATTAACTACAGGGGCAAATACTCCCACTCTCTTATGGGAATGTTTCGTATTGTTGAGCAAGCCAGTGCCTCGACAATAAACCCTAAAGATTTCGGGCTTAGTTCTTAGGGTGTTGGATTTAGCGTTTTAGGGTCCAGGATAAGCCTTCCGTTGTACCTGCTATGCTTCAAGGAGCAATGAACCTTAAGGGTTCAAGGTTTACGCCAGAAGCCCACTAAACCCTAAGCGCAGTAAAACGGGCGCGCCGGGGCAGGCAGGCAGCAGCCACAACGCTCCTTCTAAAAACGCAACGAGATCATCACGCTGAGCATGGCCCCAGACAAGGGATATAGGGAGTCACATGGGGGTTATATGATATAGCGGGCACATATAAGGTTATACGGAGCCGTATAGTTACATCATGTTGCATTGGTTTACCCTAAGGGTCCAAGGACCCAAATAACAGGGTTTTAGGGCCCAAATACTACATTATTGCTGGTTTTTAGGCCCTAAAACCCTATTATTTGGGTCCTTGGACCCCCAGGGTTAGGGTTTAGGGTTTGGGGTAGGGCAAGGGTTACATATGCAAGGACTCCACAGGACCCGCCTGAGCCCTGCGCAAAAAAAATCCGACTTTCTCTGGCTGAAACTTTGAGACCTAATTCCTAGTCCCCCGACCCTACACTCTGAACCCTAAACCTTAATCACTAAACTCTCTAAACCTGAATCCCTAATTCCTAAATCCTATTTCTGAATCCTTAAGCCCTAGATAAAAGTAGTGACCTTCGCTTGCTGACTCTCTACGTCAGGTCCAGGAATTTTGGGCCGTTTAGGGCTTAGGGTTTGGGGTTAGGGTTTAAGGTTTAGGGTTTGGGGCTGGGTTTGGGGTTTAGTGTTTCAGGTTTCGGAGATGCAGTTGATGGTCAAAACCTTTCTAAATAAACCTGTGCAAGTTGTATACATATTATATCTAGGAACATGCAGGATTTCGTTTGTCAACAGTACCCGCCGTACGACTGGACATCCTGAAGTGATACCTTTTAGGGCATTGCTTCTGAACTGATGTCGGAACACTGTCTTCTAGGTGCCCTGGTTTAGGGTTCATGTTTTAGGGTTGTATCCGGCCTCAAACCCTAAGCCCTAAGCCCTACCCGGATACTCAAGATTATCACCCCCATCGCTTCCTTCAAAATACCACGGCTCTGATGAACAGGCTTTCAGAGTTTAGGGTATAGCTTTTAGGGTATAGGGTTTAGGATTCAAAGTTCAGTGTTTAGGGCCTATAGTTCAAGGCTTAGGGTATATAGGGTTTAGGCCTAAACCCTAAAGGCTAAACCGTGTGGGTCAGCATGATACTGATGGCAGCTCAGCGGATGTCTGCTTGCAGATTCCCGTGCAGACGGCAGACTGGTCCGGAGCCAAAACCGTAAGCCTAAAACCATAAACCCTAATCCTGAACCCTAAACCTTGAGCCCACTCCCACTCAGCTGGCACGGGACGTCCGTTCACTTCTTACCTGGATCAGGGTTTAGGGTTTAGGTTTGAAGGTTTAGGGCTTCCGGTTTAGGGTTGAGGATTGGATGTTGTTTGGGGGATCTTGAAGCTAAGGGCTAGCTGTGTTGGGTCGTAAGCTCCTAAATAAAGCCCTACATCCTAAATCCTTGACCCTAAACCAGACCCTAAATCCTCAAGCCGAAATCAAACCCTGAATCCGAAACCGTGTGGCGAGTCTAGCCGTTGTGCTTCGAACTTGGGAGCTGTGGGTTGGGAACCATTATGGGTTTCGGGTTTAGTGCCAATATCTAGAGGCTCTGGGAAGGTTTAGGGAGAGGTTGGGAGTTTAGGGCTGTAAGAGGTTCACAGGGTTTAGGGCTTGGGGTAGAGGGCTTGCACTCCACATTGTCGGTTTTCACGATTCTGTGATCGTGAGCAACGTCCACGGCCTCCTCGACGCTGACCGGTGGCACGAGCCTGATTTTCTTGAGACCTGCGTCTATCACGACTGCGGAGCTGAACTTGAGCGTGCTACTGGATCTCAAGGCCGCCAGACTCCTGCTATTCCAACCACGGATTGGATTTCATGATGCAAGCTTGAAAATTTGCCGTCCTGGCCTTGCCAGCCTCCTTTGTGCTGGGGCCAATTTGTGCTGAGTCCTGGACGTGACGAGGTGAGAGCGAATCCTATCTGGCTGCTAGCCATGCACTTCATGAAGGCTCCTGAAAACGACTCGGACCACGCTTTTGAAATCCGGTATTCGTGGACAATGTCCTTGGTCGGAGACCACCCTGCACCATCCTCTGAAAAAAGGACCTTGTCGACGCCCGCACCCTTGCATGTGGCCAAGCGCATCGTGTGGTGTTTGGCGCTAACTGCGATGGCGGGTAACTGCGGATGATGGGATCCGCTGCTGCTCACCTGGCGCATTTCGCACAGACAAACATTCTAGTTTCAGACTGTTCTTCGCGGTCCTAAACCCTAAGCCTCGGATTAAGTCTCCGTGACCCTCCAAGGGTCCTGACCGGAGGAAGCCGCACACGAAATCCGGGCTCCAACATCTCAGGGGGTCTATCCTCCCCCTAAACTATACCCTAAATCCTAAACCCATAAACCCTAGACCCTAAACTATGGGTTCCCCAAACTATAAGGTTGAGGGCTAAAGGGCCTACCCTCCGCCGAAACTATGGGCTGCCATACCTTTTGTTGCGACCCCTAGATTTCCCGTGAAATAGACTGAACTAGCCACACTTGGGGAACTTAGGGGCCGTCGTATAGGGGGGGTGGGGGGTCTGAAGGGAACCCATGGCCAAACTAACATGCGAGCCCATACAAACCCCTAAGCCCCACACCTTAAACCCTAGACCCCTAAAAGCTGAGCCGTTTTTATAGAGAGAAAGGACGTCTTTGTCTTCGGTTTTCTACGGTTGCGATGGTCATGTCCAGGGTACCAGATAATCCTAAAGCCCTAAACCCTAAACCCTAAACCCTAACCCTAAACCCTGAAACCCTGTACCTGCTGGATCAGGCCAGGCCCACAACGAATATGATCTGAGGCTCTACTGGGTTGCTGTGAAGGAACTTAAGCTAAGTTACTAGCATACGGATACTGAAATACTAAGGGCTTCAGGAACTTAGTTCAGGTTCCTTAACAGCAAACCAGTCTAAGGCCTTCCAATGCCAAATCAAAGAATAGAAGCTATGGGCCCAGGATTAGGGTTTAGGGTAGGGGTAAGGGGACCAAGACACTGCCTGCAGGTCTGACAACTTCCATCCAGAAAATACTCACCCAAGGCTGCCGATGCTTGCAATACGAAACCCCAGGGTTCTACAGTAGTCTCCTATTGGTTCTCCATTCGCCCATTCCCTACTACCCACCCTGAGCCCTTCAGCCTATGGTAGCTTCCATTCTCTACTTGCCCTAAACCCTAAACCCTATATGGGTCTTCAAGCTTAAGGCTCAGGGTTTAGTAAGGGCTTGGGTTTAGAGTTGTCCTGGGGCGCAAATCCCGGATCCTTCCTGTTTCCATCATGGGTTTAGGGTTTAGGGTTGCCCTGCGAGCCCCGCTACTATGCTGGCTTACTTACTGCAATGGCTGCTGGATGTAGATCACGGGCCCCAATATAGATCTCAATGCATTATTGTCAAATCTTGTTGTTGGAGACCCTCAAGAGAAGGACCCATGAATTTTGGAAAATCTTGTATCGCGCGCCTACCCTTAGCTCAGATGGGAATCCCCTTCTGAGAGGGTGAGGGTTTAGGGTTCATGGTTTAGATTCTGCAGGTCTTTTTGCCTAAGACGCGCAGAGAACCCGGAGCTTACAACATCTTACAACCATCACCCACACGGTTGTTGCTCTAGAGCTATTTCTTGGCAATTCCCCTAAACCCTAAACCCTAAATCCTGAACCCTGAACTCGAAACCCTGAACAGTTCCTAAGGGTCCAAGGACCCAAATAATAGGGCTTCAGGGCCCAAATACTAGAATATTAATGGTATTTGGGCCCTAACACCCTGTTATTTGGGTCCTTGGGCCCTTAGATAATCCCCCAAAATCCCAAAAAAATCACCCTAGAACACCGTTAAAAGGACCCTACTTTTTGGGTCCTTGGACCCTTAGGGTGTGGCAACTAACCTCGGAATTCTGAGGAACTCCAAGCTTGGAACTCTCAACAGGGTGTAGGGTTTAGGGTTTAGGGTTGAGGGGTTTAGGTTTTGGCGTTTAGGGTTCAGGGTTTAGGGTTTCGGTTTAAGGTTTTAAGGCAGAGTTTAGAGCACTAACATGTCCCCAAACATGCAGACCTTTCACCCAAACCCCTAAGCCATACACCTTAAACCCTTGAGCCCGCAGACCTCGACCCCAATACCAATACCGGCGATTGTGCAAAACTTCTGCCATCAGGACCACGTTGGGATGCGGGGTCCTGATAGTTGGCCCCCTGCATAGCTGACGTATATATAAGAGTAGAGTGAGTTCTGGGAATACTAAGCAGCTGTACTTCATTAGCACTAAACCTGAAGACTTGTAAATCGTAGGCTAAAAAAAGCTCTAAATCAGAACCGCTAAGCCCAAAGCCCTGCATCCTCTTGGGCCTACACATCCCAAAGCCCTTTGCCTTCTGCGTTAGGTGAATTCAATGGCCCGGCTGTGGCAAGTCCTGCAATCATCATGGGCCGTCTTCGCAGCTTGCCACCCCTAAACCCTAAACCCGTCACAGTCTGAGGTTTAGGGTACTCTGGATATAAGGCAAGATCTTAGGATGAGGGTTTGGAGGAGTTTAAGGTCTAAGGCAGGTAAAGGCCGAATGGATGCTGAAGTGGGATTGTGGCCAAAGTAAATGTGGCTTTTCAAGAAGGACCCCTTCATTGTCGCACGAATGTTTTCCCTTCTCAAAGTCAGGAATAGGCCGCGGGGCTCGTTTAAATTGCTTATGGCCTGCCATCTGGATCTTTCAAGCCGTACATTGTCCAGAAACTCTCCGTGTGAGCTATAGTCTAAACTCCTAGTATCCCCTTCAAGAACTTCTGTAACACTCCGCTGAAAATCCCTCATATAACCCCCTTTCAGCAGTTAGGACCTTAGACCCTAAATCCTGCAACCAGCTTGCATGCCATCTTCGCGAAGATTCTACTGGGTGTAGGGTTTAGAGCTCTTTGCTAGTTCCCTTCCTGCTGGCTTAGAGTGTTTACCTAGACCCCAAAAGTGAGTAAAATAATAGCCCCAAGCCCTTGAAATTAGACAAAAGGCCCGTATTCTACATACTTGGGGGATTCGGCTAGACCTTTAAGCCCCTAAACCCTAAACCCTAAACCCCAAAACCCTAAACCCTAAAGCCTAAACTCTAAACCCTAAGCCCTAAATCATGAACCTTGAGCCCCACCCCTAAACCCAAAATCCTTAACCCTAAACCCTAAAGCCCTATGGCTCCTTGAGATGTGGATGCATTCACCACTCCTTCGGAAGATACGGGTTTAGGGTTTAGGGTTTAGGGTTTAAGGTTTAGGGTCCCTTTTTGCACAAATGCATCTGTAAACATTTTGGCTGATGTCTGGTTATTCCCTGATCCTTGTGCAATGTTCTGGGGTAGTCGCCATAAGGTAAATCTTTGAATGATTTAAAGTTTAATGTAACCCATGATTAATAAACCCCCCTATATATTAGGTCCCTATTCTAATCCCCGTTACGGGGAGGGGGGGTAATTAATTAGGGTTTACATTATTCCCATAAGGTAAATCTTTGAATGAGTTAGAGTTTAGGGTTGACTTCCTGTCTGGGTCTAAATGGCCCCCGACTCATGTTGTAAGCTGCCGGTCATGACCGCCGTGCAATCAAAATACGATTAATATCTCAGTGACTAGGTTAATTTCAGGTTTAGGGTTTACTCCACAAAGGAAAGAGCTGTACACTCTCCTATGTTCCTCCGAAGTCCTAAATGCACCGCACAACCCTACACCTGAAACCAGAAAGCACAAAGTCCTAGCCAAAGGCCTGTGACTGTTATGCAGGTCGTATGGGAGGGGTTGCCTTCTAGGGTTTAACGTTTAAACTAGAGTTGTCTGAAGCCCTCCAGTACATGCCCTGTTTGTTTGGGCCGCGGATTTATGGGAGTCAGATGGTCCTTCGTGTCTACCTTAAACCCTAAACCCTGAACCGAGGGATTCGGGTTTAGGGTAGTCAGGCACCCTAAGCCCCAAACCCTGGTTTAGAGTAGGGGCTTGGGGACATGGTAGGGTTTATATAGGATTTAGGGTGTAGGGCCTGTTCAGGAACAACGTCCGGCGTTCTGAGGCTATGCCGGGGGCCGTTGCTGGAACACGGATAACATGGCGCATGAAGGGTTGCCAGTAAACCCTGAAGCCTAAAACTACATTTGAGTAGCGTGTTTTGGTGGTTGGGTCAAGTAAGCTTGGCGGTTTAGGGTTTAGGAGTCTAAGGTTTGATTGTATTCCTTACATAAAATACGATACCCAAAAGGAAGATATAATCTTACTCAATATTTGGTAGAATTGTATCCCCAAATATGATACTACTCGCTTGTGCCGTGGACGTGACGTCTCATGTCTTTCAGTCCGCCATCAATGATTTGTCGATTTGTATGGGAATTTCAGACAAGCAAGGTCCCCATGTACATGTCCCCAAAATCCCTAAACCCTAAGCCCGAACCCCTAAACCCGAACCCCCTTCATCCCGACTGTACATAGAAGGACACCCAAACAAGGACCTAACTTGTGGGTGAAGCCCTAGACTAACAACTCTTAATTATTTACATCATAGTTTCCCAAAGGGGACCTCAATATAGACCCCAAAATACTATAGTCCTTATTATTGGGACCCCTAAAAAGGTACCCCCTAATTTTGGGAAACTACCACATTTCCTTATAACTTATAACCTGTTTCAAACACCGAGTGGGGACCCTGAACCCCACACCTTGTCTTATGAAAAGGAGAGAACCCCCAAGAAGGACCTTTACAAGGAAAGATCAGGGGTCACTGAATCCCCTAAACCCTAAGCCCTAGACCCTAAACCCCTAAACCCTAAACCCTAAGCCCTAAACACGTTTTTTTGAAAAGGGACTCCGAAACCCGTGGACACTTCACCAGGTGCGAAGTCCCGACTGGAATGCCCAAAGTGGTTACAGTTTAGGAGCTGTGGAATCCTATCTATATATTATATATATACACATATACATATGGATTATCGGGGGATTGTGGAATTTTTTGTTAGGGATATGCCCCAGAACAAGTGCTTGTCAGTGCTGGATTTTTTGGGACGAAACCCCCGATACTCCGAAACACGCAGCCCTCCCAAAGCCCCAACGGCCGAGAGGCGGTTTAGGGTTTAGGGTTTAGGGTTTAGGGTTTGAAGTAGTCCTGTTTCACGCTGGACTTCCTCTCCGGTGACTACTTCCACGTTTCGTGTCGTGGTCTGCTGCACTGGCCGCAGAGACTCCTCAGTGGCTCACTGGGGTTTAGGGTTCAGGGCTTAGTCCCTGCTACTGTGTGACACACCGGACTCAGCAAGAAATGGAGAAGTTGATGTGTACTGCTGATACTAATAAGTATATCCAAAGGTGCTAGAAGTTAAAATTAAGATAACAATTGTGACTACTATAGATATACAGCAATAATACTACATACTGTATTACTTGAAGATACGGGTTTAGGGTCAAAGGAGATTTAAGGATCCCGTGCTTGGTAACATGGCTCCTTTATTTGGCACATAGTAAAACGAACAGCTCTTGCTTTTGTATGAAGGTTAGGGTTTAGGGTCTAGAGGCTGTTGCTTTCATATGGGGGCTTGCCCAACATTGGGGGTACCTTTTTGCGGGTCCCTATAACAAGGATTATGATTCGTATTTGGGTGTTTGCATTGGGGTGCCCCTATTTAATGAAGCTACCACATGACTTTTTGAGCTTGGGTTTCAAAGATATACCTTTCAGCCCAGCAACGACCCAGTCATGCCTTAGGGAACCTACATGAAGAGGTTACGGTTACAATGTGGTTCTAATGCACGAATGAACGAGACATATACCATACATTGCCTATCTCCAAGGTGCCTCTATGTAGAAGTTTAGGGGCTTTGTGTTAGAGTACGGGGCACGGCAACCTTAAACCAACCATGTCTTCATCTGTGGTGTCACAGTTGCGAGCTTTCATCCGTGGCGCCAGAACATCTCATTGAAGGTTTAGGGTTTAGGGCTTAGGCATGAGGGTCTATGGATTAGCGCTAAAAGCTTAGGGTTTAGAGATTGGGTTTAGGGTTTAGAGTTTCAGGTTTAGGGTTCCGGGAGGGTTCTGGGAGGTGGATTCACTGCTTCTAGATCTCGAGGCTTTACACCAAGCCCTACATAAACCCTACTTGGAACGTTTACAAAGGGCTTAGGGTTCAGGGTCTTGGGGATGTAGCAAGTAGGTTAATAAGGGGGATAACTAGGGTGACTATATGGGTTTTAGGGGTTATCAACCTACTTGCTGAATCCCTCTGACAAGTAGAGGATAGAGCTCATGCCTTGAATTCGCGATTCCCCCCGACCTAAGATTTGCCTGGGGGTCTGTGACACCAGAGCTTCGACTCTGCAAACACAATCCTCAAGGCACACCACTCAGGATTTAGATTCTTGGGACGAAGGGCTCTGCTTTCAGAATTTTATGTGAAAGTTCTAGAGCAGCCCCGCGCAGTGTGGAAGCTCGAAGAATAACCCCATACGACTGTATTTGTTGAAGCCTTTGCGCTATGCAAGCTGCAAAGAATTTTGGGAGGAGCTCGCTGGGTCCAAGGTCCTACTTTTGGTTTGGGGGCTTAGGGTTGCCCTATGACTACAAGAGTAAACTATAATAAGCACGCTTGTTAAGTCATGGTCTCCAACCCTAAACCCTAAACACCCTAAACCCTAAACCCCCTGAAGCCTAAGCCCTAAACCTTAAACCAAGTCATAGTCTCCTCAAATATTCCTTCAACGTCGGCCGGCTGCAAAACGGCCTTGGGAAGCTACAGGTCGTCCAGCCATGCAGTCATCATGTTGGGCCAGCCCGTCAGCTCCTTCAACGTAATCCTAAACCCTAAAACCTTAGACCCCTAACTCTAAACCCTAAACTCCTTGAACCCTAAACCATAGACCCCCCAAACCCTGAAGACTAAACCTCCTGAACCCTAAACCGAAGGGTTTGGGCATACAAGTCTCTTTTTGACATCTAGCATGCTCGCGATCATGAGAGGAATACCATGGAGTCCCCCGAGGCTTCACCTGAAATCCGGACGAGCGGTTTAGGGTTTAGGGTTTAGGGTATCCTTATGGCATCCCCGAAATCTCAGACCTGGATCTGAATCTAGGCCTCTGACATATTGCGCACCATGAGATATCCAGGCTTTATGTCTCGATGAAGGAAAGCTCTTCCTTCCAAAGCATCAGAGTGCGAAGAGCTTGCTCATGATGCTCTGCCGCGTTCCTCTGATTCCCCTTGGCCACATTCGAGGGTTCTTTCGCAGTGTCGCGAACTTCCTTCTTCCTTGCCTGCATGGCTGCCACCTGTTCCTCGCGGGCCATTACCCGGGAATAATGATGGGCACAGAAAAATTGTAAGTCAAAAGCTATAGTCCCCTTAAGTAGAATATGGCTTTCGCTCTGTTGTAATAAGATCCCCTTACACCCCATATTCTATCCACTTAAGGGGAGTATACTTATTAGGGTCTCTCAACATGCCTCTGCTAGCGCCCCTACCATGGAAGAGGTCTTTAATCCTTACTCAGGGTACACGCGGTTGTTACACGTCCAATGTGGGAGAGGCTGTTATAGGGTGGGGGCTGTATACCCTTAACCCTGAACCCGCCCCCCTGAACACTCAACTACGAAGCACATCCATCTATAATAATCCACCGCACCACTGCCCTAATGATACCTATTCCAAATGCCGTACCATCAAACCATGGGAGGGGTACTTACTATTGGGTGCTGGAAGGCTTTAGTGTTGGGGGGCGATTAGTGGGTAAGGCGGGCTTTTGATGCATCATAATGAAGCCGTTCACCTGAGACCCTGAACCTCCAACCCTGAACTGAACCTTAGGGTTTAGGGTTTAGGGTCCTAAACCCTGGACCTTCAAGCCCCCACCCTATATGCTGAACCTGTAACCCTACACTTGGAACCCTTAACCCTACAACCCTGAACGCTATTAAACCCTAAACCTCCACCCCTGATCCCTACACCCTAAACCTGAAACCCTCAACCCTTAACCTCAAACCCTAAGCCCTAAACCTCAAACCTTCAACCATAAACTTCAAACCCTAAGCCCTCAGCCTCAAACCCTAAGCCCTCAAGCTGAAACCCTTAACCCTCAATCCCATTACTACAGGGGCCTAAATAGTTACCAATATCATTTTGAGGTCCATTTGAAGTACCATAGGCCATAATTGTATAAGGAATATGGAACCATCATATTAAGTAATTATTCAGGCCTCTAAACCCTGAGCCCTAAGCCCTCAACCCTAAATCCTATTATGGGAGATCCGACCAACTTGCGGCACTGAAACCCAAACGCGTTGTGGCCAAGCAGCTGCGCGCCAGCGGCTAGAGACCTCGAGGTGGTGGTCCGTGAGAAAAAAAGGCATTCAACCGTAAATACTGATGCTTTCTGTAAGGGTTTAGGGCTTAGGGTGTAGGGTTTAGGTTCTAAGGTTCAGGGTTTGGGGTTTAAGGTCTGTTTAGACCTGTATCAAAACATGCACCTTTTGATTGTTCAAGATTTCAAGCGATGTGTGCGCTTTACTTATTTTGACTGACGGACTTGATTGGGCCCTGGGTGGATCTAGGGTTTTGGGTTCAGGGTTTAGGGCTAAACCCTAAACCCTAAACCCTAAACCCTAGGGATGTTTAGGGTTAAGGGTCTATATTGGCCCTAAGCACTGAGTTCCCTGCTTACCTGACTTGATTCCCTTTGGATACCCTCATGGACCACTAAAGCCAGCTTAAAAAGGCTAAGGGCGAATATGAGGCGCCCGCAGTTCGAACCCTTCAGTTTGCTAGCCTAAACTCCAAACCTTAAGCCCCTCAACCTTAACCATCTAGAACATAATTGCTTTTGGGCAGACACCTGGAGAATACAGAGATCGTGAGGCTACCAGGTTTAGGGTTTAGGTTCAGGGTTTGGGGGCTTAATTTAGGGGATTATGGGAATCCTCTTTACAGGGATCACACAACCCATGGCTCCTATTTATAGTCTCCACCAATCGACACCTCCATATATGCACCCACTCATATTCCTAGCACAATGCTATCTACACTCATCAAAACCAACAATAAAATCCGATACCTTAGATACCCCTACTTGGACGGCCAGGGCAATTACCTATAACTGAAGATATGGCCTAATCTCATCATATTCGGGGACTTAGGCGGCGTATGCTTGGAACAAAAACCCACTTATGAGTAATTTGGTGATAATTACCCCTGGACCTCCAGCTAGCGTCCCCTCAAGGCAACCACGACTTGAGCTTAGGGTTTAGGGTTTGGGGTTCAGGGCGTTCAGGGAAGACGCTGAAAACACACATGTCCTGAAAGTCACCGATGCTGCGTCATGTGATAAGTATTGCCAGTGCTTGTCGCCCTGAACTCTAATACCTAATTGCTGTCCTTCTAGCAGAGACATTTTCCGCATCGAGTATATGGAGGTCCAATATTAAGATGCCATAAGCCCTCAACCCCAAACCCTGAACCCTCAACCCTAAGCACTCAACCCTAGACCCTGAACCCCAAGCCCTAAACCCTGAACCTAAACGCTAAAACCCAGACCCCAAACCCATTCGTGCCGTTAAAGGCTACTTAACAACAGGCAAGGTTTAAGATAGGGTTTAGGGTTTAGGGGTTGGTGGTTTAGGGGTTTAGGGTTTTAGGGTTTAGGGGTGTAGGGGTTTAGGGTTTAAGGTTAAGGGTTTAGAGAACATGAAGTGCAGAACAGCTTTTACAAGCTAAGACAAAGGAGTGGGCACCAGGAAGATATGAATCAAGGGACAGCTAAAACCCTAAACCCTGAACCCTGAACCCTCATACCCTGAACCCGAAACCCTAAACCCTGAACCCTAAACCCTAAAAGCCCTGAACCCTCTGCACACCTGCCGCCCTGACCATTGGCTGAAACGATTTAGAATCAGCTCGTACAAGGACATGGTCTGTAGGGTTTACCTAGGCCCTCCAATGTAGTTCCTGTTTTTTTTGATTAGGCCTCTAATTAGGACTACCAGAAAGGTACTAGATTGGAGGGTCTAGGTAGGGTTTAGGGTTTAGGGAAACAACTTTGTTGTGTATGGGGGTCTACCGAGTTCAAGTTGTAACCCTAAACCTAAACCCTAAACCGGAAACCCTAAAAGTTCAGGTTGTGCTTCTCATTCTCATGGGACCCATGTTGCCCCAGCTGTTTGGCGGCAGCGTGCAGACTTGAGACCTTGAACTGGAACCTTTCGAAACGCACACTCCTAAACCCTAAACCCTAAACCCTAAATCCCAAACCCTAAACCCTAAACCCTAAATCCCAAACCCTAGCTCAGGGATGAGCATGCTTGGTACCTCCTTGGTCTTCAACTGTTATAGACTAGGTCAGCTGTAGTTCTTGCGATTGGATTGGGCCAGCTGTAAGACTGAAGCCTACGCCAAAAGAATTGAACCACGCGGTCCCTAAAACCCTGGTTCAATCCCCATGAAGGGGTCTACGGTCTAGGGTTTAGGGTTCCATCCCGCTGGGTACCACAAAGGACTCTTGGGCGTACGTTAAGGCCCAATTAACTCCATATTCAGGGGCTGCTACTGAAGGGACATTGGCCTAACCTAAACCCAAAATCCTGAACCCGTAAGCTCCATGAGCCCAACACCTACGACCTTAGAACCCCAAATCCAAATCCCGTGGCCTTATGCAACAGGTCGAGGTTGGGCGGCTCGATCCCCAAGGCCTTGGCAGCTCTTCGTTCGAACCCTAAAGCCTAAACTCCTGTTCGAAAGAGCGGATGTGATTTTTGAGGTTCGGAGTTTTTTTCTCTACTTTGTGGTTTTAGGGATAGCATGGAAAGCATCGCTACCCAAAGTAATGAGTTATTTTCAACCCAAGCAGAGGGAAACTGGAGGAAGGTAGACAAACATTGTAGGCTACTGGCTTTCCATGTATGGGTTAGGGGTCATAGTGACCCTTAAGTAGATAGAATATGGAATTGCCCAATATTAGAATAAGATCCCCATATACCCCATATTCTATCTACTTAGGGTGGGACTATAATGTCTTCAGTTCCGAGGTTAAAGTTTATTAGGGTTTAGGGTTTGGTTTTACATGCAGGGTGTGGGGTTAAGGGTAAGCTTTGGAATTGAGAGGTTTCCCATTGACCCCCTTCAAAAAAAGAGGTGCGTACCAAGGAGCTGGACTAAGGGTCACGAACCTGAACTCACACATGGATCCCCAAGCCATAAACGCTAGTCCTACGCCCATATAAGCCACCATTGGCCTTGAAATACGCCTTCTCAGAAGCATGTCAAATACCGAAGTAAGCCTGAACCGAAACGAAAAACCCTGAATATGAATCCATATGAATCCAAAGGGCCATGATGTTTCGAAGACTTGGTCGCACCTCGTCCATTCCTCTGGTCCTTTGCATGTTGAGTTCAGTGCTTATGGGCGTAGGTTTAGGGTTTAGGGGTCAGGCTGTCCCGTTCAGGGTTAAGGATTTGCGTTCCAGGGACAAGCGTTTGGGGAGTAGGGTTTGGCGATTAGGGTTTGGGTACTGTAGGAGGGTTTAGCAAGTGTTTACGGTGTTGCACTCGGGTCTAGCTCCTGTTTACGTGGCATGCTGCAAAGATCAAGCAGCACTCTGAAACCATAAGCCCTGGACGCTAAACCTCTTTTTCCCGTTTTGGGGGGAACTCACGATGGGAAGGAGGCTGGGCCCTTCGGGGTATACGGCGTGCGACTTTATAGCACTTAACCCTGAAAACTAAACTGAAACCCTGATGGGGCTGACCTTATTAAGGTTGAAGGTTTAGGGCTTAAGGTTCAGGACCCCTAAACACTAAACCCTGGGGTTTAGGGCCAAATTTGAGTTCAGTCCAGGGCGTATTGCTTGGGGTTCAACGGCAACGGCAAACATAACGCAAGACAGCCTGGCATCAAATACAAAATTAAAGCTACGTAACATAATCAGTTCTGAACATAGCGCTACTGCAAGTACTGGCACCACCACCACCACCGCCGCCGCCGCCGCCACCACCACCACTACCGCCGCCGCC
>CAJNIZ010005922.1:902-18485 GCA_905231905.1 Symbiodinium pilosum | reverse complement strand
CAAGGGGGTTTTTACCCAAGCCCAAGTGTATACAGCTGACATGAGCCATAGTATAAACTCCTAGCATCTTCTTTAATAAGCCCTGTAATAGACGGTTTAGGGTTTAGGAATTTAAGGTTTAGGGAATAGGGTTTAGGGTTTAGACTTTAGGGTCTAAACTCCTAGTATCCTCTTTAATGAAGGCTTGCCATGGTCCCTCATATACTCCCTTGTATAACCAGCCTTTCAGGATTGGGGTTTAGGGTTTAGGGTTTAGGGTTATAATGAGAACTGTGAGCCTGAGGCGTGCTGGAGGATTCGAATGTTGATGCAGGGCAGCAAAATCCTTTGTTGATACTGAAAACCGTGCATGATATCATGATTCCCCAGGTTTTGTGTATTTATGGTCATGCAGGATTTTTGGTATCCCTAAACCCTGAGCACTAAACTGTTATCCACATTGGCTCCTCATTGCAGCATTGCCCACCGGATACGTCTCTGAAACAGCGATGTGAAGGCTGCGTGGTTTAGGGTTGAGGTTTTGGGCTTATGGGTTAGGAGTTAGAGTTTAGGGTTCAACGTCTAGCAGGAATGCGGGCTGACGGTTTAACGACTAGGGTTCAGGGTTTAGGGGCTAAGTTAAACCACTTGGATCAAGGCGACTTAGCAAGTATACTTGACTTATGAATAATCCCTAGAAGCCTTATACTAACCCTAGTTATCCCCATTGTGTACCTACTTACTAAACCCCCCTCACCCTCCAAGACAACTACAATCCCTGTCAACCCCTCCTTTTTCCCCAAGTTTCCATGGCATTTTCCATTTTCTTTTCTGTTCAACCAAGGTTTAGGGTATTTAGGGTTTAGGGTTTAGTATTTAGGGTTTAGGGTTTAGGGTCGTGCAGAATTTTAGTACCCACCATATTTGAAGGCATGGCGTCTCAAACTCTTGATTGATCATGCAGCCTCATGGTGCCCCTGCCTCAAAAGCGTTCCAGTCATATATAGTCCCCCTTGGGGATAATGGAAAAGAAAACGGAAACTACCATTTAGGGTTCAGGGTTTAGGGTATAGAGTCCCCCTTAAGTAGATAGAATATGGCCTTTGGTATATTATAATAAGTTCCCCATATACCCCGTATTCTATCTACTTAAGGGGGACTATAACCTTGGGCCCCAAACCCTAAACCATAAGAATCAGGGCAGAAGCCAGTGCATCCAAGGGTCCGTGATTTCCGAATCCACGCGGGCCCAGGCATTCTCGCGCACGTTACTCACAACGGTGCCTTCCTGTGACGACTTTGACGATGTTCCAGGGTCAGTGATAGGGAAAAAGAACATGGAACTCCTACATCAATTGCCCCACGGTTTTTGTTTTTAAGGTTTGGGGTCGTGCTGCATGGCTTGTAGGGGTTGTCAGGTCCTCCAAGTAGGGACATGCACAAATGTTGAAACTCTTGGGAGTTGATTTATTGGGTTTAGGGTTTACGGTTAAGGGTTGCCGGAAGTTGCTGCAGAGCATGTAGGGAAATTTGGCAAGCCATGTCTGCTGGAGACTCTCGGATGCTTTGAAAATCTCGGGATACATTGGGATATTCTTTTCTGGTGCTCCTTTTAAACGGCTTCAGGGATTTAGGGATTTGGAGTTTAGGGCTTAGGGCTCAGGGGAAGATAACAGGGTTGCTTCGGGCATATTTGGGATACATTGTCATATACCAGGATATGTGTAGGTTCAGGGGACAATCTGCTTGAGAGAATCCTACATGGCACCAATAGTCATTGAGGGGCCGCTTTAGGGCTAGCTTGGGGGGAGGGCAGGAAAGTCGGAGACTCAAGACCCTAACCCTAAACCCTGAACCCTAAACCCTTATACCCTAAAGCCCTAAACCCTGAACCCTAAACAAGTTGATCATTAGAACTTCTAGGTCCCTAAACTCTGAACCCTGAACCCTAAACACTACACCGCGTGGTAGGCTCAGGAAGGATGCACCATGCGATGCGCAGTGCAGCAAAAGGCCTCTGCAATCGTCATCTGTTCACTCGCCGCAAAGACATGCTGCACCTCGACGTTTAGGGTTTAGGGTTTAGGCTTAGGGTTTAGGGCTTAGGAGGGTTTAGGGTTTAGGGTTTAGGCCTTAGGGTTTGGCGTTGAGGGTGTTGGGTTTAGGGTTTCAAGGAGTGTCTGAACATATGAGCTATAGTCTAGACTCCTAAAAGGGGGTTATGTAAGATTTAGGGTTTAGGGGTCTTAACTCCTCAAAGACCCTGCTAATTACCAACAAATATAAATGTGTATATATATATATACCCATCATGGTAACCTAATGGATTTTTCCTTTACAGAAACCCAGCTTTCAGATGCCTGCTCGCGAGAGAAACACTGGTAGAATGCTACAAAGTCCTCGAGAACGCCTGCCACATCCTCAACCCTAAACCCTAGTGTAAGGTGTAGGGTTTAAGGTTTATGGATTTCGGGTCCTTTAAGAGGCCTTTTTGGGCTCTATAAGGATCATGTAGCAATTTAGGGTAGCAAAAAATGAAAATAGATTTCTAACTCATCCCTGACTACAGGTGTCAAAGTTCTTAATGGAAATGATAAGAGTAATATCAATGAACCAAAACCCTAAAACCTAAGCCCTAAACCCTAAACCCTAAGCCCTAAACCCTAAACCCTAAGCCAAAAACCCTAAACCCTAAGCCCTAAACCCTAAACCCCAAACCCCAAACCCCCAAACGCATATTTGGTAAGGTACGCTCCAAAGATGGGCCCAATTTCAACCCTCCCAGACCCTAAACAATAAGAATAACAAAGCATTCTTAATGGAAATCATTGGTTAAGGGTTTAGGGTTTAGGGTTTAGGGATTATAACGATAATCTTCAGTAATCTCAAGACACCCTAAATCCTAAACAATAAGAAGAACAAAAGCAACCTAAACCCCTAAACCCTAAACCCTAAACCCCAAGCACTTAGCAAACCTAACCCCTAAACCCTAAACCCCAAGCACTTCACACACCCAACCGTCACAAGCACTGAGAGTGCCAGGCCGGCACGCTGTGATCACCACCACCGGCCAGCCTCAGAGATTCTTCTTCCTAACAACTGAATATTTAGGGCCTTTAGGGTTTAGGGTTTAGGGTATATCGTTTGTTTTGGTTGTTTAACCCGGTAAGATTTTAATCCTTGGGTTTATATTGGGAGAATGGAAAATGGAAGCTGACAACCACCGAACTGAGTTCCAGGGTATAGGGTTCAGGGTTCAGTGTGTAGGGTTTAGGGTGTAGGGTTTAGGGTTTAGGGTGTAGGGTTTAGGGTGTAGGGTTTAGGGTTTAGGGTTTGAGGGTTTTGGGTTTAAAGTTCTAGGGTGTAGGCTTTAGGGCTTGCGGGTGCGGGCTTTGGGTTGTAGGGAAGGAGTAGAAATGTAAGCCAGAATATAAAAGGCTATCCAATCAGCAAGTAGAGGTGTGTGTGTGTGTTCATCTTAGGATAACTCGTTGGATTCAATCCTTTTCCTGTAGTCATCTATACTGTTGATACCACGAAATCCTGCATGATTTTTTGTATCATAATACCAAAATTCCCATGGTAGAAGCCCGTAGGGTCATGCAGAATTTTACTGTATCAACCGTATTAACCACCTTTGGGGCCGAAGTAAAGTCCCCAAACCCAAATGCTAGCTTGACCAGCTTTGTTTCAGCCATCGCCGAAAGGGCTGCTCTTTTGAATTAAGGCCCCTTTGAAGAGCACCCTAAACCGCTGAACCCTTATTGAGGTTATGTTGGTGCATATAGGGATATCATATGGCTGTATATGGATGTATAGGGTTTTCGAGTCCTGGCCGCACCTTAGGTAAGTCTTCCACCTACACCCTAAACTCTAAACCTCTGTGAGAAAATTCTTGCAGACGCCACGATCTGCGCCAAGGTTCCCAGAGACCAAACCTCCCAAAATCAATATGAGCTACCCTGTTTAGGGCTCAAGGTTTGAGGTTTTGGGTTTAAGGTTTTGGGTTTAGGGGTCTAAGCCCCTCATGTCCCACTTAATAAACCCTAGAATATAGGGTATAGTGGTCCAACGTACAATCCCTTATATAATCCCCTTTACGGAGCGTAGACTATAGCTCATATGGAATTCCAAAACACGCGGGATGGTGCCTGTAAGGTGCACTAGTTGTTGCGGGGCCTCTGTCGGGCATCCATGTTGTTTTTGGGATTGGCAACCCTGACTTTAGACCTGTACCCAAGTTTTACAGTGCACGGTTTAGGGTTTTTAGGGTCTAGGGTGTCGCGTTCAGGAAAGACATTGTACAGTCCTGATGCCCTTTCATTCACACAAAAAAAATGGGCTGCTTTTTACAGGAACTTTTGTAAAATTACACTACTAATGAAACCATGTTATATACTATATACTATATACCCATCCTATAAACACTGAACCCTAACCAGTAGTTTCCATTTTCTTTTCCATTATCCCTATATAACCCCAATATATACCCCTAAATAACCCCAATATATTCCCTAGATAGCCCCAATATATACCCTATAACATAGTGGCTTCCATTTCATCTTCCATTATCCCAATGGCCTCTGTGTAACTTAAAATTAGCTCCTCAAGAGCCACCCAGCAAAGCCCTCTGCACACATCTGTCCAGGTGCCTAAGCTCTTCTCATGGGAAGCATAGGACAACAATTTCTCTGCAAAGTTTCGAAGTTTAGGGGCCCAACCCTAAAGCCTAAACCCTAAGCCCTAAACCCTCAGCCCTAAAAACCTGGAAGCTGGACGTAGGACTCTCTATGCTGCGTCTCCTCCTCCAATGCCATAGTGCGGAAGGATGTAGATGTTCCAACTTTTCAGCTGGAATGCAGTGTCCCCAACGCGCCTTCCTGGTTGTACGTCCACAGAACCCTAAACCACAATCCGATATAAGCTTATGAAACCTCTGTATAAACATCTGAACAACCCTATAAAGCTTTTGAAGCGACCTGGCTCTTGGGAAGCACCCCACCCCAGCTACCACCAATGTCCCTAGTCCCTAAACCATAACCCCGAAAGCCTCTGTGGGTTTAGGGTTTAGGGCTTAGGGTATAACCCTAGACCCCCAAAACCCTCTATATCCTTCTGTAACCTCTAAACCCCAAACCCTAAACCCTGAACCCTAAGCCCTAAACCCTAAACCCTAAACCCTTAAACCCTACACCCTAAACCCTTAACACTAAACCCTAAACCCGAAACCAAACCTGCACAAGTTCCAGGCCGGCTCAAATTGCGCTCCATGATGTCCATGAGGATCTTGGCGACATCTGCCTTGGAGGCATTTGATTTTACCTCTTAAGTTTAGGGTTTGGGGTTTAGGGGCTAGGGAGTTTCCCAAAATTGTGGCTTTAGGGGTTTAAAGGTTTAGGGTTTAAGGTCCAGGGCTTACGGTTTAAGGCGTAGGGTTTAGGGCTTTGGGTTTATGGCTTGCGTGTGGGATTTAACTCTAGAAACCTCCTGCTGAGCCTCAAGCCTATACGGTGCATAAGCCCTTCGGGCTTAGGCTTAGGACCTAATCCCTGAACCCTACCTGGTGCGCTGCCCCTTGGTGTAAGGTGCTGAAAGCCTCAGCTTCTCCGACGGACAATTTCCATCCACTGAGCCCTGCACCATGCGCTGTGGCTTTTGGTCAAAGGCCTCAAGTCCATGCTTGAAGGTTCATGGATTCAGTGTTAGGAGGTTAAGGTTTGGGGTTTCAGGCTCATTGCTTGAGGATTCATGGGTTCAGGGCTCAGGGCTTAGGGTGTTAGAAGTGTAAGGTTTATAGACCCTAAACCCTAAACCGCTAAAGTTTAAGGTTTCAGGCTCAGTGCTTGAGGAGATCAAAGTTCCAGGACGAAAGTATAGGAACCAGAAGGTTTCTGGGCTTAGGGGTTTACGGTTTAGGGCTCAGGGTTGGGGGTTTAGGGTTTAGGGTCTTAGGGTTTCAAATCTTTAGTCGGAGGCTTCGGTAAAATGATTTGCTCAAGATGCTCTCCCCAAGTTACGGTTTAGGGCTTAAAGTTTACTACAGGTTGTAGGCTTCAGCGGGACTTAGTCAGTATACGTAAGGATTTCCCCTAGGTCCCCCTGACCCTTCAAGCAGGGCCGCACCATGAGAGCAGCAACGAATCTGCTTTCTAGATTTTAGGGTTTAGGGTTTAGGGTTCCCATTCACGTCTTTGTCATAATGTAGATACATGATGTTCCGCAAGTAGGTGATCCCGATATAGACCCTCCGCTCCCTATAGTCCTGATTATAGGGATCCCCCAAAAAAGAACCCCAATTTTCTCGAAACTGCCATATAGAAAATGTCTGCTTTCCTGATGCTTAAGTTGCTGAGCAGCAAGCCAGATGAGATCCTAGACCCCCAACCCTTAGAACAGGGAATCTTCTGCCGTTACGCACCGGGACAAGCTTTCAGACGAAGTATGAAGTCTAAACACAAACATTTATGTAGACATCTGATTAAAACCCCCCACCTCCCTTTAAAGGCCTTAACATTAGGATCCCTACTATAATCCCTATTAAGGGGAGGTGGTTTATTAGTTCGGGGTCTACATTAGCCAAGCAACTACAGCAGTGAAAACAGCTTGCAAGGACATGTGGCCTGATATGTCAATCTCGAACGAAAAACTATAAGACCCCGAGCCCGCCCTAAGGCGGAAGGACAGCAGAAATCCTTTCAGCAGGGTTTAGGGTTTTGGGCTTAGGGATTAGGGTTTTAGGGTTTAGGGTTTAGGGTGCCTACAGGCTTCGGGTTTAGGATTCGGGGCTTAGGGTCAGACTTTGCATGGAAGCTCCAGAAGTCGGCATTTCTCAAAATCACCAGGACCCACTGCGCCCCATGAAGTACCGGACCGCTCCTTTAGAGACCCCCAGCAACTACGACCATGTCTATTACTATTACTATATTTGGAATTCTTTTCTTACTGTGACTATTACTCTTACTATTACCGCTACTGTTGTTACTATTACTACCACTATCACTATCACTATCCACATTACTATTACTATTACTATTACTATTACTATTACTATTACTATTACTATTACTATTGCTATTACGAGTACTATTACAATTACTAGTACTATTCCTGTTACTATTACAATTACGACGATGATTATGATACATCTACGACTATCTTCTACCGCTATTCTGACTCTTGCTCAAATGATGACTGTTACTATGCGATTACAGGACTTGACCCTAAACCCTACACCCTAAACCCTAAAGGTCGGCTGCTTTCAGAGGCCCCATAACTTTGCTAGACCCCAAACCCTTAACTCCTGAACCCTGGCCCCTAAATACTAAACCCTAAACCCAACTTGGAAGTCCATGAAACTTAGTAACAACTTAAAACTGGGCTTAGAATCCCACCCATGATTCCCCTAAATGGGCTTATAGGGACTACCCCAATCATAGATAGGGTTACAATCCCAGCTATATGTAGTTACTAAGTCCCACGGACCTCTAAACCCTACGGCTGCCTCGCCTTGAGAGGCTCGGTAGAGTGGGGATCGCAAGCTTTTGCCCAAGCGGAGGGACCTTGCAAAAGCAGCGCGCTTTGAACATCGTGCGCCCAAGACAAAACGGGGCAGCCCAATAGACCTTAATTAAGGAATGTACCCTAAATGATACTGGGACCCGTTATATGATTCCAGGTATATACCTTGTTCAAGGGGTATTGGGCTCCCTGGGGAGAAGGGAATGAAGGGATCTTCCCGAAGCAGTACTGTATTGGGTGGGAGCATATTTGCCATTAGAGCGTTTCAAGGGTTCAAGGGGTTTTACCCCTGAGGTCGTACCCCTGAAAGGTTTCCCCAATATAGCCCTAGTATAGCCCTTACATGAGGCAATGTAGTGCCCTAGAGTCCCTTAAAAGGATCCCAAAACCCAGGGGTACAACCCTAGCTGCACAAAACCCTTGAGCGTTTGGTGGCGGCTCATTATCCCAAAACCCTAAGCCCCTAAACCCCTAGGGTTGCTGCTGATGGAGGCACCCCTGATCAAGGCTGATAAGTGTCAAGAACCTTACGAGGTAGGTTTCGGGATGCCATGAAAATTATGCTCATGGTTTTCAAGGGTTTAGGGTTTGGGGTTTCGGGAGGGTTTGGGGAAAATCATTGTTCTATGGCTTCAAAGGGGTTATATAAGGACTTAGTATATAGACAACACACCAAAAGAACCCTAAACCCTAAGCCCTAAACCCTAAACCCCAAACCCTAAACGCTAAACCCCAAAACCTAAAACCCTCAACCCTGAAACCCTAAAACCCTAAAACCTAAAACCCCCAAACCCTAAAACCCTAAAACCCTAAAACCCTAAACCCTAGGTGTTCAAACTTAGCCCTGCTGGAGTCCCCACCGTTTGACTGTGGCGCATGCAGAAATCGGTCCTTGCATTCTGGGCTTTAGGGGTTTTTTAGGAGTTTGGGGTTTTGGGGTCTGGGGGTTTTGGGGTTAGGAGTTTTAGGGGTTTTAGGGGTTTAGGGTTTAGGGGTTTCGGGTTTAGGGTTTAGGGTCTAAACTCCCAGTATCCGCCTTAATTATGGAGAATCAAATGGAAAAGTAAATGGAAAATGAAATGGAAACCGTGATTCTACAGGGGGATTACAGGGGTTATAGTCTAAACTCCTAGCATCCCCCTTCGTAACCCCTGTATGGTAGTCCCCCACGTAACCCCTGGAAGGAGTTTAGACCATAGCTCATACAATGGTGGGTGTCTGCAGAATCAATTTCACCTTTAATACCATTACTTATGATTTGGGGGCGGTTTTTTGAGCTTGAGATTCCAAAAATTTTGGAACTAAGGAAATTTGGGAACCCGTTGTAACGGCAAGTTTATATGGGCTTAAGGGTTCAGGGGTTCTTGCTATGTGCCAGATAGGTACGTAGGGAAACACCCGCGTGCTCTGCAGTGGGAATTACGTACCCGGAGAGCCCAATACACCTTCGTTAAGACATGTGAGCTATAGTCTAAACTCCTAGTATTCCCCTTAATAACCCCTATAGTACTCCCCTATATAATTCCCTATATAACCCCCTCTAAGGAGTTTAGACTCTAGGTCATGTAGCTATATACATGATACGCAGATCCTTAATATGATTTAAGGTGTATTCCTTGTTTAAGGGGTATTGAACTCCCTGGGCATCACGGGAGCCTCGTTAGAACTTGGGTTTTCCCCATCCAGTATCCAGGCCGCAGGCGTCCCATCCATGCAAGACCTAAACCCTAAACCCGAAACCCCTAAACCCTAAACCCTAAACCCTAAACCCTAAACGGTTTAGGGATTAGGGTTTAGGGTTTAGGGGTTTAGGGTTTAGGGTTTGGGGTTTAGGGTTTGAAAAGGCGCACTTGTATGATACAGAAGCCTGAATAATTTGGTAGATCATCTCAAACAACGCCATGCTAAACCCTACACCGTAAACCTTTGGTAAATCTTAAACCCTAAACCTTTATTGAACCCTATACCCTAAATCTTCATTCAACCTTAAACCCTGAGCCCTAAACCCCAATATACTATAGTACTTTTTATGTTCTTTTCCAGTATCCCTACATACCCCTACATTATAACCCCACTATACTATAGTAGTTTCCATTTTCTTCTCCATTATCCCTATATACCCCGGGACCCTAAACCCTAAACCCTAAACCCCAAACCCTATACCCTAAACCCTATAACCCCCCAATTGCCAAGGAAGGTCCTGGCCGATGTTGATGTTCACCTTCGCGCCTGATGCCCGCTCCACCATGATGGCAATTCTCTCGCCCAGGACAAAGAGCTTCTGCCGTGGTGCTTCCAAGGGGGTTTAGGGGTTTGGGGCTTTTGGGGGTTTGGGGTTGGGGTGGAAGAGGGGTTTAGGGGTTTGGTCTTGAGGGGTTGAGGGGTTGAGGGGAGTGAAAGTAGGCAGCATTTTGCATTTCTCTGTTTCCGCTCCTCTGCTTCCTTACTCTAAACCACATACCTTGAACCCTAACCCTAAATTCTCGCTAACCCCTGAATCCTCCTCAGGACGGATTCCTGTGATCCCCTTTTCCATCCCCACATGTCCCGACAGTTGATGGACATAATCCTGCAGGACCCCGTAAACCTATAGTCCCCTTAATTAAGTAGATAGAATATAGGAGCTCAGGGTTTAAGGTTTAGGGTATACCCCCCCTAAGTAGAAAGAATATGTCTTTGGGTATATTATAATAAGATCCCCATATACTCCATATTCTATCTACTTAAGGGGGACTACAAACCCTAGGCATTGTGGTACTAGTATACTTGGAATATCTTGGAATGATGCAGGACTTTGCTCATCAACAGTAGGGTCCCGGAAAGTGCCCTAGAAAACTGTCTTGTCTCAAAGGCTGCTCTGTAGGCTAGGGCTGGGGGGTGCGAAAACCCTAAACCCTAAACCCGAAACCCTAAACCCTAAACCCTAGGAGGAAGGAAGTGGCGGCACGGGCTGAAACCCATTGGAGGCCAACAAAACTGTGGATGCTTCTTGGGATTCCCTGCGCTCTGGATCTTGATATAATAGTTTCCCGAAATATGGGGGCCCCAATATAAGCCAAAATACTGCAGGCCTCATTATTGGGACCCCCCAAAAAAGGTAACCCCGATTTTGGGAGAGTGTGGGGGAAATCAGATCGTGGAAAGACAAAAAAGTGATTCCAGTTGCAAAAATGGAGCACACGCTTTAGGGTCTAGGGCTTAGGCCGTCTTATTGCCATCCAGCTCAACCCTAAACCCTAAACCCTAAACGCAGCTCAGACTCGTTGCACGCTGAAAGGGGGCGTGCCTGATACTGGAGGCTGCTGAAAGGGCGGCCATCACAGGTTACCGTCAGCGCCTCGTCATGCTGTTTAGGGTTTAGGGCTTTGATACTAACCGTCACGATTGCTGTGAAACACTCTCATGGGGTACTTTGGTTTCGGGCTTAGTTTGAAGGGATGCTTCAGTCCTGGATGATGTGAGGATACTGTAATACCATAACTCTCAAGGTATAAGGAAATTACTCAGAGTCATGCAGGTTTTTTAGCCACCCTGTAAACCGAAATAGAACCAAAGTTTCCATTTCATGTTCCATGCTCTTTTCCCTTCATTCTCCATTATTTGGCGGGCTAACCCCATATAGCACCTGCAAAGCCCCTCTGTGCTTGGGGTTCAAGCTGGCCTTACTTCCCATAATTCCAGTGCCCTGAAACAGAGGTTTAGGGTTTACTTGGAGGCCCATGGGACTTAGTAAGTACATATACGTGGTCTTATAACCCTACATATAATCCCCCTAAATGGGCTTATAGGCGTTACCCCAATTATAAGTAGAGTTATATTACTAAGTCCCATGGGCCTCTAAATAGGGTTTAAGGTTGAAACACGGAAGGTTCCATCAACAGGGGCCCCAATATACCGTATTCCGCATAATAGGGACCCCCTCACAAAGGGGCCGCGCAACTCGTTCTTTGAACAAATAAGCCAAAAACCCTAAACCCTAAACGACAATGAAAACTCGCGCAAGGGCTGTCTCTATTAGCTCCGCAGAAGTTTGGTATTATCCTGGTCCTGAAGAATGGTGGAGGGTTCTAGGGTTTAGGGTTTAAGGAGTATAAGGTTTGGGGCTTAGTGCAAAACCCAGAACCCTGTACCAGCAAAAATGTCTCAACGGTTCAGCAGTACGCAGGGAACAGAGGACTGGATCGTGGCCCCTATAGAGTGCCCAATCACATGGTAACTCGCATTTCCATTCCATACAGCCTAAACCCGAAACCCTAAAACGGGAATTTCCATTGTCTTTTCCGTCTATGGAGAGGAATCTCTGCGGAGAATGCTTTCCGGACCATTAACACCCTAAACCCTGAACCCAAAACCCTGAACCCAAAACCCTAAACCCTAAACCCTGAACCCACTCAATGACACGGAGCCCATTTATTCACTAGCAACCTGCAAGCTTAGTAGTCGCTGCAAGTCTCCAATCCTTGCAAGTACTTGCAGTTCAGGGTTTAGGTAAGGTTTAGGGTGATATGCAGTCTATGTAAGAGTATGTATGGAGTGGTTCTGCTTAGATGTGTTAAGTAAGCCTGCCGACCTAGAGCTAGGCAAGCCCACGTAGACCTATGAAAACCTTCGAATAGCCTGCAGGTCCTGCAGGGACCTAAATCATTTCCATAACATCCTGTTCAGATCTATTTGAAGTACCTTATTCTAACCACGGTTGTCTAGGGAAACGAGGACCACACTATTGGTACTCTCCCTGTCTATTTGTCAATTTCCAAGTCACTCTCCATGTTCAAATCCATTTGCTTCTCAGCTGTTGGGATGGAATCCCTACCCTAAACCCTAAACCCAAATTATTTGAGCTATAGTCTAAACTCCTAGTATCCCCCTTAATAACCCCTATAGAAGCCCCCTATACAATCCCCTATATAACCCCGTTCAAAGAGTTTGGACTATGGCTCATTTGGGTTCCTAAGCCCTAAGCCCTCAACCCTAATTATTTGGGCTCCTATAGTATCACACCATATTGGCCTCTGCCGTAGCAAGGACTCCAAGAACGCTGCCTTGGCGCACCTTGGACCCAAGCTCCAAGCATAAAAGGGTTTGGGGTTTAGGGGTTTAGGGGTTTGGAGTTTAGGGTTTACGGTTTGGGGCTTAGGGTTGGGGGCTTAGGGGAGTGTCGTGGGGTGCTCTGTGTACCGTAGAAACATGAGGGGGGGTTCTCGCAACTAGGGTCCCATTTTGGTACCCCTAGATATTCAGTGCCGTGATCTAAACTATAACCAAAAGGGACGCACAATTTTGTGAACAACCCATAAACCCTAAACCCTTAACCCGAAACCCTTAACCCTTAACCCTTATAGCACCCTGGGAATATTTGACATCTGGGGAGTGGAGCTTTACTGTCTAACAGGCCCTGCAAGCGTTTCGGAAGCTGACTTTCACAGAGCCGCAAGCTTCCCGCTGAACATCTCCGGGGAGCCCCTAAATCCTGAACCCTACATCCCTAAGCCCCTAAGCCCATAAGCCCCTAAAGCCTAAACCCCAATGAAACCCTGAAACCCTAAAATCTTAAAACCCTGAAGCCCTAAAACCCTAACCCTGTAACTGGGAGCATCCGTGGACCTTCCTTCATAGGCTCACGGGTTGTCATGTACTTGGAGGGTCAGGGGGACTTAGTAGGCTAGAGTTTAGGGTTTAGGATTTAGGATTTAGGGTTTAGGGTTTAGGGTCAGGGGGACTTAGTAAGTAGGTTGATAGCCCTTATAACCCATATAGCAACTCTATTTTTCCCGTTATTACCCTACTTACTAAGTCCCCTGACCCTCCAAGTATGGAGCGACCGGTAAAGACACGTTTAGGGGTTGGGGTTGACGGTCAAAGGGGTTTAGGGGCTTAGCGTTTAGGGCAGGGTTTAGGGGTTTAGGGGGTTTAGGGTGTAGGGGGGAGGCCTTTTAATCCTCCCGTATGACCCGAAAGCTTATTAGCCGAATTTATAGCTACCCAGGAACATGTAATCCTAACTCTTGACCCTCAATCTCCAACTCCTAGACTCTCAAGCATCCTAAACCATAAGCCTTTCACCCCCAAATTCTAAACGCTATTCCCCAAATCCCAAATCCTACTTTGAGAGACCATGGAATTAGCTGACATATTGTATCCCTAAACCCTAAACCTTAAAACCTAAGCCCTAAGCCCTTAAACCCTAAGCTGCTCCGCGTGCTCTTTGGCTCCGTTGCGATTTGGAGCCGCCCCACTGCGGGTAGAGGAAAGCGTTCGACATGGGCCACAAAGATCTTCATCAAAGTTCCAACATACGAGGGCGAGTAGGGTTTCCCATTGGCCTTCAAATATTTGGGAAGAACCTATGACTAACACCCAAAATTCGAAAGAACCTAGGATTAACAAGCAAATTTCGAAAGAACCTATGATTGACAACCGAATTTCGAAAGGACCTCGTGGTAGTGGCTCGCACCATCGTCTGGCACCCCGAACCACTCATCGACGTACTTGATGAAGATAAGGAACCTTTGCCAGTAGAGCAGCGCTGTGCTGTCTGACAGGCTCGCATCTCTTCTGGGCGCACCGTCCCAATAGGCTCCTTGGAGCCACCAATCCCGATCCTCCGCCAGATGGTTGCCATGGGACCGGTACGTCTTGACAGGCGGTGTGTTGTGAGCACTCTGGTTGTGGGGAACCTCTGGCTCCTTCTCGATGCCGTCTGCTGCCCTTTTTTTTGACCTGCATCACCACCGGTCCATCCGTATTCTCCTCCGCTTCCACATGGTCCTGAATTCTTGTTTGTACAATGAACCCCGGGCAACCCTCAAGTAAGAAGTCTCAGTGCAAGGAAACTAGACAGAACCCCTCCCAGGCTGCTCCTCGGCCATGATTGGATCCGGGTCATAAGACTCCTCGGCCATGATTGGATCCGGGTCGTAATACTCCTCACTTGCTGATAATAGAAAGAACCCCCTAAAGACCCTGAAGTAGAAAGAACCCCTCCAAGGATCCTGGTCCAATGGAACCACCGCATCATAGTGCACCTCCGGAAAGTGAACCACCTCAAGCACGTAGTCCGGATTTTCGTTGCCCACCGGGTGTTTTAAGATGCTCCGCAGCTTGTTGCCCAGGCCAAGGTAGTAGACACGAATGCCTGAACCAATGTGCAGAAACCAACTAGAACTAGAAAGACCCTAAATATAACCCCATATAACCCCAATATACTCCATTTCATTTTCCATTTTCTTTTCCATTTGATTCTCCATTGTATTTACTAACCTGCAAAGAACCTGGGCTGACGCGACCCTGTGGCCTACGCTCAAAGTAATAAGAATAATAATAATGGTTATATGGGGGATAATGGAAAAGAAAATGGAAACTACTATAATATCAGGGGTTATATTGGGGTAATATCATCCAAATATAACCCCAGTTTCCATTTCATTTTCCATTTTCTTTTCCATTTGATTCTCCATTATTGGGAAAATCGAATGGAAACTAAGCATTGGCTCAGAGCTTGGATGGCCCCATCGTCGACCCATTCTACCATGCGGCGGATCTCGCTTTAAACCCTAAGCCCTTAAACCCTACAGAGTAGCCCCTTTGTTCGAGACTTGCTTCGGCTCACCCAAAAACTCCGCGTGTTACAAACGCCTTGAAACATGGGGCGGGATTGGGGTAGGGGGTTTAGGGTTTAGGGTCCTTTAGAACTTGAGGTTTAAGACATATAGTCCCACTTAAGTAGATAGACTATGAGGTATGTGGGGATCCTATTCTAACATACCCAAAGCCAAGGGTAACCCTAAACCCTAAACCCCAAACCCTAATGGTACATAGAAAACCTGAAGCCGCGACAATGTTTTGTGGTTGTGTCACACCGATAGTCGGCCTCAATCTTTGCAAGTGTTTGCCCAACCCTTGAGGGGTTTGATTTGCAACTTGGAGCCGGGGATTCGGGGTTCAGGCTCCCGCTGGGGCCGCGGCGGTTGGGAACGGCGCCTGCGGGACCGCCTCGCACGGTTTAAGGTTTCGGGTTTCGGGATTAGGGTTTAGAGTTCCGGGTTCACGGTTCAGGGTTTTAGGGTTTAGGGTTTAGGGATCAGGGTTCAGAGTTCGGAGTTCAGGATTTAGGGTTTAGGGCTTTTAAGCTTCTGGCTGCCATGAAAAGCTACAGGGAAGCTTATGGGAACCTCTCAACTGGTTTAGACAAAGCTTGTGCAAGGAAGGTTCCAGATGGAGGAGGGCCCTAAGCCCCTAAACTCTTAGACCCCAAACCCCTAAAACCTAAACCCTGAGCTCCTAAACCCTAAGCGCCTAAACCCATAGACCCTGAACCTACGCCTTCAGGTCAGGACCGCTGCGCTCCGGTTTCAGATGCATGGAGACGGCAGTAACAGACCCCCAATTTTGGGAAACCGCGGGTTTAGGGTTTAGAGTCTCCGGTGTGGGGTTTAGGGCTTAGGCTCTCGCGTTTGGGCATTTAGGGTTTCGGGTTTAGGGTTGGTTCAGACAATGCAGGTATACGTCTAGCAGTGTATCCCTTCTATCAGTGCAGGAGGACACTGTCAACTGCGCCCGCAGGTGACTCGAAACATGCCTTAAGTAGATAGAATATAGGGTTTAGGATTTAGGGTTTAGCATTTAGGATTTAGGGGTTATAGTCCCCATTTAGTAGATAAAATATGGGGTATATGGGGATCTTATTATGATATACCCAAAGCCATATTCTACCTACTTAGGGGGGACCATGAGCCCTAAACCCTCAGCACATACAACAGCCATATTCTACCTACTTAGGGGGGACCATGAGCCCTAAACCCTCAGCACATACAACAGGGGCCTGAACAACTACGAATAAGATTTTGAGGTCCACTTGAGGTACCCTATACCATAGGTATACAAGGAACGTGAGACACAAATATTGGCGATTGTTCCCTGTAAGCCCCTGAAAAAGGCACAGAACACCCTTGTTGCGATGGAATTGTCCATCTTCTTTGAAAGTTGACTCTCCATTTGTGGGGGTACTATCCCTAAACTTTGGACCTAAACCCTAAACCCTCATCCCTGAATCCTAAATCCTGAACACAAAGCCCTAAACCCTAATCCCTCGACCCCTGAACCCTCGTCCCTAATCCCTAAACCTTGAACCCTAATCCCTAAGCCCTAAGCCCGAAACCCTAAGCCCCAATCTCTAAACCTTAAACCCCAAACCCTCATTCCTCCCTAATCCCTAGCCCCTACGTAAACCATACATGAACCCTAATCCCTTAACTTAGGGTTTAGGGTTTAGGGTTTAGAACCCTGAATTGTAATTTCCATAATCAGGCTGCTGCCTTACGTGCAACCCCGATTCCACCTCGAGTCCTGGCCCTGAAGCAGAGCCTGGGACGAGGAAAGACTTTAGGGTTTAGGGTTTAGGGTTTAGGGCTTAGGGTTTAGGGTTTAGGGTTTAGGGCTTAGGGTTTAGGGTTTAGGGTATATAGGGTTATATAGGATTATGTAAGCTTATATTTGGATATATACAGTGGATACTAAAAATCTGCATGACCCTAATATACTATAGTACCAGAATTCCCTATGTATTAAGTACTTCAGGTCATTCAAGATTTGTAATTTTGTGTCCACAAGTAGGGTTCCGTAGGATAGGGTTGAGGCTTTAGGGTTCAGAGGGACGGAGAAGAAAATCCCTAAACCCTAAACCNTAAACCCTAAACCCCTAAACCCTAAACCCTAAGCCCCTAAACCCTAAACCCCTAAACCCCTAAACCCTAAACCTTAGGGGTCAGGGAGTAGTTAGGGTCTAGGGTTTGGGGTGGTACTTTTAAAGGCGACCAAAGCAACTCATGGATAAAACCATGGGCTGCTAGTATGGGCCCTTAACCCTGGGATCCTTACATACCTATCACATACCCTCTATGTACCCTTAAAGGGTCCCTAGAACCTCCCTAAAGGGTCAAGGGCCCATATTAAGGGCCCATGCTTTTGACCTTAGAATGAAATGCCACCTAGATAGTCGTAAGGGATGCTGCTCGAAGCATGCCATCACGACACTCATCGTTTCAAAACTATAGGGGTAATATAGTAATATAGGGGTTATATAAGGAT